>JAOUZG010025323.1:662064-672726 GCA_026289955.1 Argiope argentata
CACACACACACACACACACACACACACACACACACACACACACACACTAAAAATCTGGTTTGATGAAATGAGTATATATTTTTTGTCATCAATATCAACATTTTTTTAGAATTTGAAATTGGATGGGAATTTTTGGATTGCATTTAAAGCTATCTTTTTAATGTTTGGTTCCTCATAAAGTGATGAAAAATGGAAAAGCACATAAATGATTCCTTTTAAAAATAAATATAATAAGAAGTTGAATTGAAGGATTATAATGTTTTTATGTGGCTAAAAATTCTCTCAACTCAGAAGATTCGAAATTTTTTAGATATAATAAATAGAAGAAACAATACTTTCATAAAATGTATGAAAAACGGCTACTTTTCAACATAAATTTATTTTGAAATTGAATTATCAGGGAATAAAAAAATAAATAAAAAATGAGATTCTTGATGATTTTTTAATTCTTATATTTATTTTTTCAAATAAGAAGTTGCATTTCTTGTCTGAACAAAATGATTCAAATTATTTTTGTATCAAATGTGGAAACTTTCGATGATTCCTCCTCATTTTTTAGAATAGGACATACCAGGCAATAAAAATATGTCTGGAGAAATGAATTATTAAAATATTAGACTTCAAATTATTTCTACATCGAAGCTTTTCATTTTAAAGTATTTTTAAACTGAAAGAAACGAAACTAATGGAGAAATTTCAGTTTTATGCGTTTTAGAAACGATTTATATACTTCTGTCGTTGACAGATTTATGATATTTCATACCTTTTCCATTTGAAACATGATTTGTCAGTTGCAAGTTGCAACCCACAAATAATGGGAGCCTATAACTTTTTATATTAGAATAGATGGAACGTATACATAAAATTACTCTCATAGTAAACTACGATTTAATATCCAAATTATACTTAAATGTTCAGCAATAGTAAAAAGTTTAAGTTTAAGAATTATAAAAGAAGATAAAATAAGAAAGAAGATCAATACATTAACATTTTTAATTTATATTTTAGACAAAGTTTTTGCTATAAATATTATTAGAATATATAAAAGTGAAAGAATCGAAGAAACAAAGCTTAACAAATTAAAATTGATTCAGTTTGCTTGTTTCTCACAGAATTTGTCCTTAAATCTATCTTCAATTCAATGGTTATATAAGCAAGGGAAATATTTTCAGTTATATAGTTTTGAAGGCACATAACATGACAGGAGTTGAAATTTATTGTTAAATTTGGGATATTTACCGTGAACAATTGGTAAGAGCATTCATTATACGGATTAGGGTGCGATTGCTCGATAGAAAAAAAAAATTAAATTTTCAAGAAAAGAAACGCAATGGCAGACAATCTGTTGTGGAAAATCAATTAGTTTAATATGTTAACATAAATATGGTTACGAAATAATATTTTTCATACAAGAGCGATAAGAAAATTCTGACTTTATTGTCTATGAAAACGCGTATTGAATATTCGCCACATAAGCTACAAATTCACAAAGAATTAACTCTACTTAAACTACTAATTTCAAATATCAGCAAAGCTATAGAGTCACACGGCAAGAAGAGAAAAGACGCTCTCGCAAGCTCAGCTAACCACGTAGCTTGTCCTCCGAACTCAACTAAATCTCCGCCTTTAAGGCGCGTCTTAAATAGAGTCCCACCGAAGTCGGTAGTTCTCGCTCGTTCCAGACAAGACTAGAAATTTCTCCAATATTCCTTAAGAACAAATCTTTATTTCTTTGCTTCTATTACACGTTTTAGTTTCCAGTAAAAACCGTTAGAAACCTCATTATGTCACCAACGGACTTATATCACCAAATAAGTCAACTATAGCGATATTATGTTGTACATTTCTATGGAACGGTCCTTTCTTGCTGACGTGCGATTCCGTTACATCTAATTTTATACAATTAAATTATTTACAAATATTTACAATATGCACTCAACAATTCCTAAATATTTACAATATTTACATCTAATTTACTCAAAATTCATAAAAATATGAAGAAAAACCAATGCCTCCACTCAATGATTCTATACGAGCGTTTTCCTCGTATCGTCGAGTCTCTGGTTTATGAAGCTGTTCAGCACAAGTTATAAACCTTCTTTTATCTCATGATATTGATAAATATCACTCTCAATCATTAAATATGCAATTCCGACTCTCTTATGAAACACATTTGTATCATGTGATCTGGTTTTGAGTTGTATTGTTTATTTTTTGACCTAACTGCATCTGCAATTGCTTTTAAAATGATAGAGTTTGAATTTTCTTTTACTAATTTTTAAATTTTCCGTACTTATTACGCGTATCAAATGCATTTCACTACTATTCTTTTGAGCAGAAATATATACACTCTAGATCCACATTTTTTTTTCGCTATTCTGGATACTTCACTGGTCGATTCGTAGAGAACGTCACCACCTTGGGGCACGTTTCAAAATCCCAACTCCCCGCTCTCTTGGGTCTTATCAATATCATTTTGCCATATTTGGCGCTAAATCGCCTTCACAAAAAGAAGGTGATGCTCTCTCCTGTCTCACCACTTCACAGCATTGTGGATACATTTTATCAATGTCATACATCATTTTTCATTAATTGAGATATCGTTGGAATCCGTTATGGGCCTGCAGGAAAACAAAGTACATACAGTTTTCAAAGGCAGTGCTTAAATAGGTGTTAAATTCAATGTGCAATTTTGTTTGTCACGGGACCGATGCATAGGGATATTTATAATTGTCTCATATTATTATAATTCACTTCATTTATAATTCATATTAATTCGTATAAGATACAAATTATTTTTTTGTTGATAAAATGTTCATACAGTAAATCAATTAATTTTTCTCTCGTATAAAAATTACGTAGTGTATTCGTATCATCATTTAGGTTTTGTAAATTTAGGTTTTGTATCATTCATCATTTAGGTTTTTTGTTTCTTTCAGACCGAAACAATCTCATATATTCCAATGGAAACAAGCAAACAAACAAACAATGTTTCGAAACATTATGCAATAAAGGAATTCAAACAGATTTTTGACAAATGGAAAAATTTTAATTAAAAAAAGAAATTTACACTGTTACCTCATATTTTATGATTTTACAAACTAAAATGCCAGAAAATGGCAAGAGAGAGAGAGAGAGAGATACTTAACATAATTAAACATTAATATGAAGATGCAGCGACAACAAAAACCACCGTCAGTTATCAAGAAACATTAATTAATTTGCTGGACATTTTATTTACAAACTAAAATTTCCTCTCATGAAAATATAATTTAAAAATATTTAATAGCTTTTTCAATGGTAAATTTATTGGTTAGACTCATTGCAGAGGAATTTGTAGATATTAACTTACATAACTGTTTAAATGAAACATTAAACCGAAAAATGTATTAATTATATTGATTTTATTAGCATGAATATATATAATTCACTAAATTTTAAATAAGCTTCATTATTCATCAGCTAAACATTATATATTTCAAATTACCTATTAGATGCCATTTTCTGTTGTTAAAGTTCATAGTAATGATGATTAGGAATCCACACAACTCTGAGATGCTAATTAGTTTTATTTTTATAATTACCATACTTAAATTATTATGTGTATTGCTCAAATTTAGGACATAACAATGAACCTTGTCTCTTGGTGAGGAGAATCGATTTACTCACATAGTAATGAATATTGCATAAATCCTGAATCAGCAACTGAGAACCTAGATTATTGGATAATCTTGTCGATAGCTCTATTAGAATCCAATTATATTGTCACATGAGCTATAAAAAGCGGAGTCGAACCAAGAAGAGAAGTCAGTAGTCGGCAATTGAATTGAGCTCAAGCGAGTAGTTGAGTGAATTCACTTTTGGGAGCATTGATAAACAACAATCTTCCTTCTCTCTGAATGCTTTGTCCCATTTGCGATTGTTTAGTAGCATTTAGATTAATATGTGTTGCTGATTTCTGCACGCTTCATCTTTGCATTGTTGTTTCTTTTTTCTTTTCTTGTAGAATAAAATAATCCATATAAGCGATATAATCTGCTGGACATTTTACTACACACATAGCATATTTGATTATTTTGAATATTTGCCGTTGTTAGATTTAATAGCACATCGGTTCAATGGCTATATGAAGCAAGAGCAAATCAAATCATTTAAGTTGAATAAATATCACAATTCCAATGTATATAAGAGATTACTAACATTTTGTCATGCAAAGTTATTTTTCAAAGGTATAATTATATATAATTTTTTCTTTAATATGCAGTTTATCCTGATGCATTGCTTATAGACTTTAAATGTATGTAAAACATAGAGAAACTAGTAATTTTTTCAATTAATTTAAATGGGCGACTCAGACTTAATAGAATACAACTTTACTTTAGCAAAATCGATTAATTGCATAATTTCCCAGATACGAACAGTATATCGCTTTCTTTGAGTTGCGAATTCGAACCTCACCGGCCCAAGACTCTCCGTGTATGGTGGTGGCTGACGCTCGTTAAATCTGGTATGGTCACAAAGTTCTCCAAGTCGAAAGTAATACCACTGTGGGTGCTGGGTCAGAGGCGATCGTTCTCTGTTCCAGATCTAAATTACGATCTGTGTATGAATGAATGTACGGGATGCATGAATGTAGTCCACCCCGTAAAAAGAGTTTGTAATGAGAGTGAGATAGATATCAGAGTTCTGCCCTTGGGTGCTCAGGGGTCCATACCCTCAGAAACTATCCCCAGGGAGGCACCTCGTAATTGGAGATGTTATGCTTCCGGTATGGTGGTTGAATCTCGCCAACCCCGTGGATACACACATAGGTAGGGGTTAGGCTCCTTCCATCAATGACGGGACGCACTTCCTTCGGGGAAGGTTGTACCTTGGCCGGTTACGGCCATTAGGACTCATCCACAGTTACCACTATATGCTGTTGCGGCGGTCCGGTTATTTAGTGCTGTAGGTTAATCCGTGGGCCGTCGCCACGGGTTGGATAGTCTGTTCTATGACTACCCTCAGAAGCTACTGCACTCCTAATTCCGTTGCAAAGCCGAATACGACAACTACAACAACATACTACGTATATGTGAAAGTAAAAAGTATATTTACACGATACGAATGCTTATTTCTTAAAACACCTATTTTACTATAAAAGTGAAGTATTTTAGAATTTTTATCAAAAAATATGGAAAGAATTAGTTTATATACAACTTCAGGGGAAATAAAACAAATAACTATTCATATTTAATTTTTTTTCGAATAATCTAAAAGAATATTCCAGGTTTATAGTGATTGTAAAAAATGGAGAGACGTATAGTGTCAATAAGACTATGACATCATTAAATCCGTCGCATAGGAAGTACTAATTGAAAAAGAAACCAACAAAAAAAAGTTCTTACCAAAAATTAAACGAAGTTTTCTTACTTAAAATTGAGCGCATAAAAAAACTCAGTGGAGATATCGTTTAAAAATACTTAAAAAGACTGCTGTAAAAGAAATTTTTTTTCTTTACAAACGCAGCTCAGAACATTTTTAGAACGAAAACTAATTGCATCGTAATTACTGAAATAAAATTATACGAAAGAATTCGTATTTAAATACAAGATCACTGACGTGAGAAAGTATTCCAACTTGTGAAAAATACAATTTTTTTGAGGGCTATTAAATAAAAATTGAAACAAAAAGAATTAACAAAACGAAAATTAAATATATTTTCGAATGCACAAGACAAAAATTATATGAAATCTATTCTTTGTTTTAAAATATTCTTTTATTTTATTATTACTATTTTATTTTGAAAAGAATGGAAGGTCTTAAAGATGAAGTTTTTTTTACGTTCATTAAATAAGGACATCTCATTAATGAGGAAGAATTCCTTGGTTGAATTTTAAATAACATTTCAAGCTATTGTTCTTTTAAAAATAAGAATTCCTTTCTTTTCCTTTAAACCGCAATTTCTATCTGGACGAAAATTGTCGCGAAGGGATATTTTTTAATTTTTTTTTTGTATTTTCGTATTATTAAAGAAGCATTCTTGTTAAACTGCATAGGAAGTTTTCATTCAAATTTTAATTGCTTACAGTATCTATAAACTTCACTGGAATAAATTCAAATATTCTTTTATGTAAAAGACACTGAAATCTTCATGCATTACTTATTTATGGAAAAATTTTGCTATTTTAAAAATCCATCAATTTTAATTTTAGAAGCGGAAAATACAATCTTTCCCATAAACTTGATATCTGATATTCGTCAATAATTAGTGGGATTTGTCTATAATCTAAACAATTAAGAAAACTAGGTAATTGCGTATTAGACCGTCAATCTTTATCGCCAAATTTGAAAGTGTCGCCAATGAGTTGCTAAATTGCCAATAATGGCAAGAAATGTCATGATTTCAAAAATTGTTCAAACCTTAAATGCCGTAAAATGCCATTTTTGTTGGTTTCGTTGGCTTCCGACGGTTTATTGCCAAATTTGAATCTGTCACCTATGAGTGACTAAATCGTTGGCGTGGACGGTCTAATACGTAATTACCGAAAATTAATCTCTGTTCACAATATTCTGGCCTATATTAGTGATCAAAAACATAAAACCTTTTTAAAAGTTTATTTTTTTAAAGATTGATTCTTTTCAAAAATAATGAAACAAAAATGTATATTTCTGAACAAATTAATATGTGTAATATGACAAATTTTAAGATACAATTTTGGAATAGAAGCTTTAAAAATTAAATGCAGAAAACATAATAAAAATGAGAATTACTAAATTTCACCATGCCATTTAATATCAGACGGGTCTAAATGATTAAAAAAAGGATTAAATGCTAAATATTGCATTTTGTCGTAATGGGTTAGTGAATTTGATTTAAAGTCGAATTTTATTAACTCACACCAAGAAAAAATTCTTGGAGAATTATATTCTTAATAATTCTCCCCAAATTTTGAAATCTCCAAAAGCGAGATGCATAGACAACCTCTCAAAGCAGTTCCTACATCCAATAAACAGATTCTGGAACTTAAATATAGCATAACCTCGCAAGTGCAAACTGGGATAGAAACTTGAGCTCTACGAATGTAGCTTCTGAATTTTAAATTTCCTTTTGTTTGCAAATAGTTCAACGAGAATTCATGTTCGTTTATGTTTTTCATATGCTGTTTTAAATTTTTTCCCACAATTACCCTTTGGTAGAGAATTTTATAAATTTTATATTTTTACATGCACATACATATTCAAGTATTACTTTTTCTCTTTCTCTTTCTCTCTTCTCAAATTTTTTATATTAAACTTCCGCATTCAAATATGTGACATCGATGTTTTTATTGTGCTTTTAAGTATAGTGGCATGTTATGGCCTATAAGTCAAATCTAGTCCATGGTAGATTGTCATATCCGGTATTGTTTGTTAAACGTGAAGAATTTGGCATTTTTACACAATAGAATGACATTGGCTCTGATGACGACCATTCAGGAATGGCATAACAGGTATAAATTATTTTTCTGTCTTTTTGGAATATTTGGTTGTAAAAGACTATATTTTATCTAATTTCAATTTGTCGAGGCCTCTTTGATTGCTGCCGTTGGAGCTTACAATTCATTTTCTTGCAGTCGCTACATTTATGCCTCTAAAAACCCCTAGCATGAAAGGAAACGAAATAAACAAATTAGATTATATATTTTAAAATATAGTAGTTTTTTCATAGTTTAAGATTTTATTTTATATTTGTTTATTTTATAGCATTTTTCCTGACATAGAGGTAGCCGCCTGATCTGGGTATCCTGGTCTCTAGTCCCCGTTAGGGCATGTTTGTTCTTCTGTGTACTATCCGTGAGGTGAGTAAATGTGCTTCTCCCATGAGTAAATGGGCTGTGCAAGCGAGTGTGTGTGCCATTCTCATATGAGCTAGAAGTCAGATTTCTGCACTCTGGTGCTCAAGGATCAATACCCTTAGAAGCTACTGCACTCCTCCTTCCGTTGTAAACCGGACAAGCCATTATCATCATCATATTTTTTCTGGACGCGATTAACAGAAATAGGGTGATTGCCTGCATTTTCAGTTGCGATATTCTGATATCTATTATTTATAGGCGTATTAGACTATATCTTTTATTTTATATAGGTTTTACAGTTCATTGTTGTAAATAATATACTACTTATGATGATAAGAGTAGTCTGTGTCTAGAAATTATGGAAATAAGAAATGTATTCAAAGAAAATGCGACTCTTAACTGCCATTCTTCATTAAAGGAATAAGTTTATATCTCCTATCTGTGACAAAAGTTAGGGGATAAACTCTTCTTAAGTAGTCAGAAATCAGACAAAATCTGATAAACTGGTCAATAAAATTCTTTGATAGAATTTTTATTCATGTAGGGAAAGTATAGTCCAAGACATTTCAATGGAAAACCGAGGATTTTTTGAAGTCTGGATAGTAAGTGAAAAATCCGAAATATCCCAGTCATATTAGAAAGTCTAGACACTTTAATATATCCCATTATTATAAACAGTATGAATGAAATTTAAGATTGACATCACGTTTTTTATTGATGTGTAAATTATTATAATTTTAGTCTGCCGGATCAGTTATGATAGTGTTTGAAAGAAGACTAGAAGTTCATATCGATTCAAATTAATACTATATCAAAATAATGATTGACGAATCTTAAATTAGCATGCTTTTTTAGTTTTGAGTTGTATTTTTATTTAGAATATGCTTTCCATATTATCTAAAAAAAATCAGCTTTTAATAACGTAGTACCATTGCATTTAAAAGCGCTCTGCTTAAAGAAAATAAGTTAATGGCTACAGGAAATAAAACCTAGAAAAATGTCATTTTGAGCACGTGATTATATGAAATGAAATAAATAGGAAACATGTTTTTTAAACAATCAATGCGAGACAAAGCTTTTTTGGATCGTTTATAGTTCTAAAGTGACTCATTCAATGAAACGATTAAAATGAATAGAAATATAATTTAACTCGCCCGAGCACGTGGTGCATGGCCGTTCAAGAAATGATGTTCTGACATGATACATTGAAATATGCATAGCAAATTTCATTTTAATCTTTTATTTAATATTGCTCTCGTGATAGTGAATTTGAAATGTTATTCTGTAATGAATTTGATTCGAAATTCTATTATGATTTTTGTAATAAAAGGGCAATTTGAACTAATTGAAGAAAATTGGTTCAAATCCAATTCAGAAAGTTAAATTTTAGAAAATTTGTAGGGGAAGTTTGGATGGATTAAAACACTGAAACATTGATATGGTCCCTAAACTATGAAGAATAGACTGGTTAAAGATGTTCACAATTTCTCCCAAGTATAACTTCATAAATCTTCAACCAGGGTACATTTTTCAATCAAATTTTGTCAATAATTATTTTAAGAAAAAAAAGCAAACTTTTAATTTTTCTTATCTAAATTATTTATTTCCCCTCAAGATTGTGTTGTGTGATTTATTCAGTATGTTATGTCTTTGGTCCTGAAAATCTATTCAAAACTTTTCCTGACCATATTTACGTTTTGAGATAATTTAGAGTGACTTTTGCTGATAGCATGTTTTATTTAAAATGACATCTTTGGACAAATTTACTACAGTTGATTCCGGCTACAATGATATACTTCTTATATATCCATGAAATCATTTCTACAGATTCTACTATATTTCCCTTCCTTCTTTGGTTTTATATCTATAACAAATGGAATATCGCCTTTTAACAGATTAGTATTGTTATTACCGTGCGAAGAATTTTTGGCTTGCAATATTTATAAATTATCTGATTCAGCTTTTGAGAAGCTCCGAGAAGCAGGAAAGACAGATCTAGCGCTTTATTCATGTTATATAAGAGATCTGAAAAAAAATCACAATGATCTATTGTAATAATACTGGTGTAGCCGTAAACAAGACTAGTTACCATTGGGCGCCAAACACTATTCCTGCTAGGGAAAAACAGAACTCTTAAAGAAAGAAGCTAAATTTACTTAAATCTTTTTAATAAACATTAAAGGACATAACACACAAATTACAATACACTGACATACGATTAATACAAACAATTAGTTAAAAGTATAATAATCGGGGGAAAACATCATGTTTACTCCATGACTCCAGAACACAGACTAAAGTTTTTGGGAAGTGACCGCTAGGGGGCGAGCTGGAAAAGTTATCCTGTTACATTGGTGGGTATTTTATGGCATTTTAATTTATAGCTTCAACAACAGAATTTAACTTCACACCCGAATTTGTAAGACATTTTTCAGTAGATTTTGACTTCAGGAAAAGGGAAAAAAAACCAGAACAGAAATGAGAAAATTATAATTTATACTGATATTCTGAGGACAAGATCACGTCCGGGTCACCAACTTGTCATGAAGGTTAATTTGATCTAGACATTACACAGTTACTTGAAACTTCATCTCCACATGGAAACTGGTCAGCTACATGCAAGAAGAGGCGGAGAAAAAATAAACGTAGAGCTTTATAGCTAAAAAATAACCGATTTTGGCCTTGATTTTCTCTGGCCACCAAAATATCATCAAGATAAGGGAAGCAAGAAATGTATACCTTTAAAGCTAAAAAATGACTTCTTTTTATTTTCTGATAAAACGGAAGAAAAATCCCAAACACACACACACACACACACACACACACACACACACACACACACACA
>JAOUZG010025323.1:682233-700765 GCA_026289955.1 Argiope argentata
TATATATATATATATATATATATATATATATATATATATATATATATATATATATATATATATATATATATATATATATATATATATATATATATATATATATATATATATAACATTAAATTTAAAAAATTACATCATTGTACATATTTTGGAAATTTTACATAATTGAAATTCAATAAAAATAACAAAAAAAGTCAAAGCTGAATTTGGAATTGTAGCGAATTTGAAAACGCAGAAAGAACGGGGATTCAAGGATATATTTTCAGAATTAAATTTTATTGCAGAAAAATACTATTGAATGAGGGATTTTTCTTTACATTACGCAGACAAATATATGGAGTAATTGTAGAAGATCAAAATATAGATAGAACACATAAAACAATCATGCCCGAACCGGAACTCGAACCCAAACGCCCAGATCACGGGGAAGACGTGCTACACCTAAGCCAGGATGCTTGCGAGTTTAGTCTTAGTTTAATTATATTAACGTTCAGATGTAAAGCAACACAAGGGCTGTTTTGAGATAGATCTCGTATTTTTGAACATTGGTCAGATGATGAGTGCAACACCTGAGATGGAACTCGTTCTCCAAACTTTCAAACTGCTCTAGGGAGAGGAAATTTGGCTCTGAGGAATTTAATGTGAAGCAAGATCGTTTACAAAACGGTTCTCCGGTGGAAACCGATCTCGAACTAGAGCCCCTGCAGTCCGGAGCCTAGACCTTACCATCAGGTCACCGCGGCCCCTAGAACATTTTACAGATAGTTTTGACGGATGCTAAATGGATGCCGGATCAATAATCCGTAGTCTAGGCCTAATAATCATAGTTTGAGATACACATACAGAGCATGCACGCAGAAAATCATTAATATCCCAAATACCGAAAAAACGAAACAATTTTTCGATCACTAGAATATAATGTACAGTTAAAGTATCCTTAATTATAATTTTCTACCTTCATCTGCAATTATATGCTCATGATTTATTGCTTGTTTGGATCAAATGAAGAATTTTTTTATGCACTCGAATGACTATGTAATTACGCGCTTTTCACTTCGCCCAGAGCATTCTTTTTTGAGACTTCAATCGATCATGTTCTGCTGTCTGTAATAAATCAGGTTTTTTAAACGATCTTTCACTATGACTTTCTAGAAATAACTTTTATATTATTTAAATTTTATCGAATGATTTCTGAGCTTTTTATTTTCTATGTTATTGATATTAATCAAAATAATCTAGTTAACTTTTAATCTATTTGTTTTCCTCATGGGAGCTCTTATGCCAATATGTTATATAAGGACTTTTTATTTTTTATGTTACTGATTATTGTTTGTTTAACAGTTAATCACTTTAATTAATTGTTAATCATTCTCTTTTGTTTAAAAACTGTTTCAATATATTGGGTTGACAAGAAAGTAATTTCGGTTTTCACCAGTAGTTAGCGTTCTGTTTGTTTCGTTATTCCTTTGTAAATGTTAGTTTTTTTTCTTTTAAAATTTGGCAGTCAATATTTTTAGATCGCTATAGAAACCAATTCCATGTAATTTGTTTACAACTGTCAATTAAATGTCAGTTTTAACATTGGAGTGCAAAAATAAGCATTTTCAATAAATTTTACTTTTTTACTTTCATAAAGGCAAGAAACCGGCTGAGGCTCACAAAGAAATATGTGAAGTTTATGGTGTTGATTAGTTAACAGAACGCATTTGTCAGAATTGGTTTAAAATTTTTTATTCTGGAGATTTATTTCTGAAAGATGACCAACATTCTGGTCGACCTTCTGAAGTTGATGATGACAAAATGAAAGAGATTATTAAATCGAATCGTCACTTAATTGTGCGAGAGATTGCAGAACAATTAAATGTATCAAACACAACAATTGAAAATCATATGACATCTTGGAGTTTTTAAGAAGATCGATTATTGGGTTCCGCACGAATTGAAAGAAATTCACCTAACACAACGAATTAATTTTTGCGATGCGCATTTCAAATGCAATGCAATCGACTCTTTGTTGAAACAAATTATCACTGGTGATAAAAATGGATCGTCTACAATAACGTTAATCGAAAAAGATCATGGTCCAAGCATGATGAACCATCACAAACCACATCAAAAGTTGAGTTGCATCAAAAAAAAATCATGCTGTCAATATGCTGGGGTTTCAAAGGTATTGTGTATTTTGAGCTGCTTCCAAATAACTGAACGATAAACTCAAATGTTTGCTGCCAACAACTTTTGAAATTGGATGAATCAATCAAAGAGAAAAGGCCAGAATTGGCAAATCCCAAAGAAATCATGTTCCACCACGACAATTCAAGGACTCATTCATATATAGAAACATGTACGAAATTATTGGAGCTTGGTTGGGAAGTGATGTCGCGTCTCCCATACAGCCTCGACTTGCACTATTGGATTATAATTTATTCTAAAGTTTATAAAACTTTTTAAATTGTAAAAATTTCAGAGATAACGATTATCTCAAATCGCACTTAGTTTAGTTTTTTGCTATTAAGGACCAGAAATTCTATGGGCAAGAGATCATGAAGTTATCAGAAATACGGCAAAAGGCCATCAAACAGAATGGAAGATATTTGCCTGATTAAAGCTCATTTTTTGTGTAGAAAATTCAACTTTTATTTCACACTAAAACCCGTAACTACTTTCTTACCAATCCATGAGTATCACTCAAATAAAAAAATGGCTTTTAACGCTCCATGACTTCTTGTACATCTTCTCTGCTTATTCTTTTTAAAACAGTTTTTTATCATATAATTTGATGCAGAAATAAATAGAGGGGGGGGACGAAAAGTAATTTAATGAGAATAGCCCGAAAGCTCATAAAAGTTTGTTCTTGGCTTTGGTAAATGGAAACATACTGATTCTCAAAAATTCCCTTTCTTGAATTTAAGGAAGTTTTAAAAAGATGTTTAAATGATCCGTAAACCGTTTTCATTTGAAACGCTTTTGGGAGTCTCAGACCTTTTCCGTTGGTTTTTATTTTTCAAGATAGCATTTAACTTGCAAGAAACAAGAAAACTTTCTTTTTTTTCTTCTTTAAAATCATTTTACTTTACAGCTACACATTCTCTCAGTTTTTTTACCTCTTATGTCCCAGATTCAAAGACTTTCCTTTATTTTATTGACTCCCCGTTCTTTTATTTATGAAGATAAGTTTTTATTTTTCGATTTTCCCCTCCATCTTTTTATTTTTGGTTTCGCAGTTCCATTGAGGTCATCGCGTTAAATTCAGAATGAAATCTGCAAAAGAAAGGAAAAATGAGTTCCTTTATTTTCTGTGTATTTCTTGACGATTTAGATGGACAAATAGCAATTTACTCCAAGGAAGGACAATCGTATTATTTAAGTAAATAAATTTCGATGATTTAAATGCATTTTGTATCTTAGACAAGCATTTTTTTGATGCATTAAATTAAATGATTCAAGACAATTGAAAAATCGTTATTGTATTGCAAGTGAATTTTATTCAATTTTTCCCCAGTATGGTCTAAAAATTCTAATTCTTATGCAAATTATATTATAAAAAGGAATAATTCTTGCAAAATGCTTTCTTTATAAAATCAAGATACTTCTTAACTATAAAAGATTTTATTCTAAGTAGGATGTGAAATGAAGAAAATGAATGGAAATTTGGAAATGAGTTTATATTATTTGTTTTCACGAACGAACGAATGTACTTCGTTAAATAATTAATAGATTTTTATCATGTCAGAACATGATGTTATTTTGGGACTGAGCGTCAACAAATATCCGTAGGTGAAAAATTTAAATTTTACTATCTGCACGAGCCTCTCCACAAAATTAGCTTTTAATGATGCGTTGCCATCGCCTTCACAATAGCTCTGATTTAAAATAATCAGTTAATGACAACTGCAAATAAAACCTAGTAAAATATCATTTTGAGCACTCGATTACATGAAATGAAATAAATAGGAAATGGCATATTTTTTTAAAACAATCAATGCGAGAAAATTTTTTCTATCGTTTGCAATACTAAAGTGACTCATTCAATGAAATAATTAAATGCTCGAGCACGTGGTGCTTAACCTTTCAAGAAATTGTGATCTGACATGATACATTGAAATATGCATAGCAAATTTATTTAATTCATCCTTTTGATAAATTGTATTTAAAGCAAATAATATGAAATAATACCATGATATAGTAAATAATGGTAAAGAAACATAAGTGCAATAATCTTATTTATTATGCTTACAATTAAAGAAACTGAACGTTTGAAAATGAACAGAAAAATAAGAATCTTTAAAATTATTTCGGTAATTGAAACAATAGAATTTTACATTTATGTCGGGAATTTGTAAACTTACTTTTGAAAAACAAATCTTTTGATATATCTTAACATACATGAAGTTCCAATTTCTTTTTTTAAAGGTCCTGCTTTTACAAGCAATCTATATATTAGTATCAAGACTCTACTATTTAGTTGATATACACTATTTGAATTACTTTATACAATTTTTATATTTAAATGGGCATTTTCAATTGAACGAAAGTTTGAGTGAATTATAAACGCTATTTATCTTGTGTAACATTTTTCTAAATGTACAAATTGACTTTTAGCAAACAAATTTCTATATGAGAATAAAATATATGTTATAGTAGCGAATGCAATAGAAATAGAATATTTTAAATACTATTTCACATTATAATATACGTTATAGTAATGATTGCAATAGAAATGAAATATTTTGAATACTATTTCAAATTATAATATACATTATGGTAATGATTATGATGGAAATGAAATATTTGGAATAATATTTCAAATTATAATATACATTATAGTAATGATTACGATAGAAATGAAATATTTGGAATACTATTTCACATTATAATATACATTATGTTAATGTTTACTATGGAAAGGAAATATTTTGAATACTATTTTACATTATAATATACGTTATAGTAATGATTACAATAGAAATGAAATATTTTGATTAATATTTCACAATATTATATACATTATGTTAATGATTACAATAGAAATGAAATATTTTTAATACTAAATTGTAATAATCAATATACGTTATATTGATGATTACAACAGAAATTAAATATTTTGAATACTATTTCACATTATAATAAACATTATGGTAATGATTACGATAGAAAGGAGATATTTTGAATACTATTTGAAATAAAATACTAGATTAAATTCACTCAGATGCTTATAATCTTAGTGAAAATAGTACTAGAAGCAGTACTATTTAATTGTAATATTGACTAAATAGTACTTTCGTTTCCCTTTTCTTTCATAAATGGTTCTATCTGAAATGTCTTAGTGCTTCTCTTGCTTTTTCTAAGAGCGAAATATCCCACGTCAGCACTTCCGCAGCATCATCCCTTCTTTCATCTTTGCCACTTTCATAAAAGATTCCGACATTCTTCTGAGGTAGGGAATGGGATTGGATGAGGAATGAACATGCTATTGGTTAAACTCATAAAGAGACCGATTTAATACTTATAGCTTTTTTGGAGAAAGCTAGAGAAAAAAATGGCCCAAGTGTCCCTTTCCTGAAAGTCTCGTTTTAAATCTGCTCTGGAGATATATTCTTTTGTTATTAAATCTTACTGTACCGATGTCGGAATGTGTTTGTTGTTGTTTCTCATGGAACTTGTTATGGACAAGCTTGCTGAGGTAATCAACGAATTAAGCCTAATCAGCGTCTCTTGTTTTGAAGGAGCGTCGACTAGGGCCAAGAGTACGACTTTTGCTACTCACTCATCACATTCTCTTGCACAGCTTCCTTTTCACAAGAGGGTGTAATCACATACCTTAAAGATAGAACACAGAAGAACAACCATGCCCTAACCGGGTATCGAACTCGGAAAGCCCAGATTATGGGGAAGACCTCCATGCCAAGTCGCCGGCATGCACTTGTTTACATGTAAATTTAGAATCTGAAATTAAATTTAACATGGCATAAAATTTTAATATTTAAAAGTTATTTTTAATTTGATTTTTAAATATCGCAGGAAGTATTTTCTTTCCTCTATTAAAATTGGTTCAAATTAATTCGATAATCTCAGACTGTAATTTTATTAAATAATGGGAACCAAGGAATTAGAAAATCTTGGATTCAATAGAAATCTGTAATGTCCTGTGCCGTTTTTTAATTATTAAATTAATTCACACCACATAAAGGATTATAAATTTATTCTGTTACAAAAATATTTTCAATGTTTGCAAAAAGCTATTAATTCTCACAGCTTTTCGAAAAATTAAAAACCCTCTTAAATTGTAGAAATCTATATTTTCCCTTTTTTACAAATTTTTTTTAGAAATCATATCTAATTTAATTAAATAAAGCATGTGGTATCTTAAGAGTGTGCATAGAATGTGACAGCAGCTACTTTTAACGAAGAATTTAAATTGCCATAGATTTTTGAAAACAATTAATCAAGCTCAAATAAATTCCTATGTCATAGTAAACATCAAAATTATTTTCAAATTAGATGTGCATTTACCATAAGGTAAAAAAAGTCCTTTAAATATCTATTTTTCTCAAGTTTGCTTTTGTAGATTTACATTCTTTGATTGTGAAATAAAGAAGGGATTTCTTTTTCTATAAAATGTTATTTAATTGCTACCAAAAGTTTACCATAACATTCTTTATGTTTATATGAAAAGAAATATGAAAGTAAATTATTCATTATATTGGATTATAAAAATTAGTATCTATGTTTTATTTTTATAGTTATTAAACCATGACTTTGAATTTAAAATTTAAAATATATTTTACAGGTAGACAATCAATTTTTACTGATACATCGAAATCGGAAAAGAATTCACTCTTCAAAACAACGAGTAGTTACTTTCAAATTTATTGTAATCTCATTCTATTTGAAACACCAAAATTTGTTATAATGCTGAATATAAATTGACTTATGTTTAAATAAATTATAGCAAAAAATTGACAGTAATCAAATTTTGATTTTTAGTGGCAGTATTTTTTTTCTACTAAAAAGAAATTCAGATTAGTAAGAATATTAAAGAATTAATAACCTGATATTAAAAAGCCCTTAATTTATTTTTCTGTGCTATTTTATAAGTTAAAATTTGAAATCTTAAAAAATGTCACTATAAATATAAAATTTCTGCTATGGCCGATTATATGTAGGGAAAATTCAAAGCAGTAATTCAAAACATTGCATGCATGCATTCAATTCTGAAAAAAGTTATTTATTTCTGATAGTTTATAGTAATTAATTGGGGGATTGAGATTTAAACTTTTTATGAGTTGAACATAAAACATTATGCGGCTTAGAATTCTTTTTCTTTTTTTCTTAGTTTTTCTTTTTCTTAACATATATATAGAACAAATAATATAAAAACAATTCTTTAAATGACTAAGTAATTAAGAATTTTTTTATTTGAGCTACTTTTTACTAAATAATTACAATTGTTATTGTTCTCCTGTTCCGCTTATAAATGGAAGGATGGGTGCAGTAGCTTCTGAGGGTACGGGCTCCCAAACAATTGAGGGCAGAGATTTGACTTCTAGCACACATACATCACAAACCACTTTTCCTGGGCCGACTTCATTCATGAATGTTATTTATTCATCCACAGATCTTAATTTAGGTCTGAAACAGAGTAAGAACACCTCGGACCAAGTACCCCCTATGGTATTACTCTCGACAATGAATACTTTGTGACAACGGCAAATTTAACGTCCACCACACAAGGTGAATCTTTGGCTGGCAGGTTTGAATCCGCAGCCCAAGAAATGTGAATCCAACGCCCTCACAACCAGGCTATCCAAGACTAACAATTACAGTAAATACAAATAATTGATCAAAAAACTATACCAGAGTTGCATTTTCAACGCCAATTGTGACAACGCAAAATGCCTACATTTTCTACACAAGTTGGGGTAACGCAATACAGATTAAAATATTCTAATTTTCTTTATTCTGAATTGTTTTAATTTGAAAGTGTACCAAAATGAATCGGAAAAATCGATTAATGAACAATGTTTAATTTTAAATGCATCAAACATTATAAAAATAAACAGAATCTTTTAAAATAATCGTCCGAAAATATTTTAAGTCTAACTTCATTAGTTGCTTATTCGGTGGACGGGGAATTGAAGATTTTTAGTGAGAAAGTTAGTTTTTAATTAATTAATTAAAAAATGAATGAATTAATATTTGAAAATTTTTTATTAACTTCAAATGCTATCCACTACAAGTTTAAAAAATGTATTTGATCTTGAGTGGACGAATAAATGAAGCAGTAAGCAATCTATAAAAAAACGTGAAATAAATTTTCAAACTTTGCAACAAATTGACAATTTTAATGCATTTGAATACATAATACAACACATATCAAAAAATAAACAAACTTTTTTTATTGCTATTCCATACGCTTCATTACTTTTATATTTTATTTCAAAAATATTCTTACAGAAAATATTATCTCCTACGATATTAATATTTATTCTGAAATGCTTATATTTTATTCCTTTTAATCTCCTAATTCTCCAATAATTTAGGAATCGTTATAACATTATCATTTTCCTCAAATTTAATAAGTCTCTTTCAGTTTTCTGAAATCGAATCAACAGTTAAGATAAATAATATAGCGCGTAATTCATTCCCGTTATGATAATAATAAATTTTTATTCATTACCTTCAGCGGAAACGACAGCTCATCAGATAAGGAGCAGAAAGGTGTGCGTTGATCTAATATCTAATCTACGAACCATAAATTACGATAGATAGAAAAGATAAGATATTGTTTCGTGCCCCTACTTTCAGCTAACTTCGTTTCCTCAGTAGAAATTCTGACAAATCTGCTCAATTTTGCCATGAAATAAGCTCGAGATTTAAGCTCTGTTCGTAATTAGGTTATCGATCAGCATTGGGTCCATGAACTTCGTCTCTCATCCTATGGAATCGAAGAAATAAATATTTTCTTTTTAGACAATACTTTTTTGATAAATGTATACTTATTTTTTTCTGAATTTGTGATTTAAGAAATCGAATTTAACTGCCAACATGCTTTTTTTAAAGTACAATATCCTCTGAAACTTGAATTTCGATAAGAATAAAACATTTCTGCTTTTTGAAATTGACGGTACTACGTACTGAGGGATAGGTTGCCTAGTTCCCGCAATCTCGTAGAATGGTACAGACTCAATAACAATGCTTATTACCGAAATAATGACCAGCTGAAGATGTCTGGTATAATAAGCCTTATTTTGTAAGTACCACGACATCTAAGTGATTAATAATGATCTCCCATTGTTGTACACCATGGATGAGTGAAGCTGTCCTCATACCTTAATATTTTGAAAGTCACACATTGTTCTTGTATATCTTTTAGAAAATTTTTTCACATAATAATAAAAATAAATGCTTCGTTTAGTCCTTGTTTCATAATAATCTCCAGGCTTATGAGTTTCGTGATATTTTTTCATTTCATTGACTATTTGCTTTTTAACAGATCGGAAATTTCTTTTTCCTCTAACATGAACTTTGCTTTTTAAGGTTGTAGGCTGAAATTGGTCTATTGAATCATGATTTATATATATGTAAAGATATTTTTAAATTTAATTTAATTCTACTTAATTTCTTATTTTTTTTAGCTAAATTCAGCTCATTTCAAAGTCATTCTAAAATACCCTCTTATTTCTTGATCCCATTCCACTTTTTCTATTTAATTAAATCAACTGAAGATTCGTACAAATGCAGCGCCAGCGGTACTCATGTGCCGAGTGACGGGATAGAGATACGCTGATGTAAACAGATTCTTCTAAAGGATACCTGCGTTTCCCTTGCCAAGGTCAACACGTGAGAAAATTCCTGCCAGAATCAGCACCTGTCAGTTTATTAGAATCTAATGTTCTATAGGACGAGGAATAAATTCTTTCTTTCTTTTTTTTTAAATTTCTTCTGCGTTTTTCTGTCTATGGATTCGAAAATTCGGAAAACGGATTCGAAAATTCGAAAGTCTCTTCTCTGTCTTCGAAACTGCCTTCTACTTCAAACATAAATTATGAACATTTATATATGTAAATTATGTGCTACACACACACACACATACACACACACACACACACACACACACACACACACACACACACACACACACACAAATGAAAAAAATGAAAAATGAAAAAACACAAAAATGAACATTTATATATGTAAAAAGTAAATTCAATGCTTCTCATTTAGCTTCAAACAGTTCTTGAATGTGCATTAAAATTTTAAAATTGGCTGGAACTTCGGCAAAGATTTTTGAGATATGTGCTAACAAGTTCTCTTTCAGATTTCAATATCTGCGCTAATTTTTGCTTAGAGTTAATTGGGAATAACTGTAATAACAGACTGGATAATAGAGACTTGTGAAAATAAGCAATAATGTTTTTTCATTTAGATAACAGCTTAGATCGGTCTGAATCTGGAGGGGATCCATTAAGATTGATTACAAAAGGATTTAACCGACTTGTCGAACAAATAAATTTGTATTAAAATATGAATTCTATGCTATTCTAAATATTATATAATTATAAAGCTTTTCTACCTGAAATTAACTAGATTCCTATATATTTCATCATGCACATTTTGTAATCATAGTCAAATATCTTCAGTCTACTTAAAAAATATTGTTCATAATTATTTTGATGTCATGCTTTTACGAGTCAAAATAGATTAATTACATCATGTTCTTTAAACTAAATTAATAAAATAAAAAGTTAATCCTTCATTTGTGATCGTTAAACTTAATGAGTGGAATTAAATTGATCACTTTACTGAAAAAAGGGTTCGTAATACTTATTATTAAAACTGCAAAATGATTTAATTTGTAAATGGCGCAGCCATAAGCCATAGTGATATTGTGAATTGCATTGAGCTCTGAAATAATCTTGAATAAGTGATTTTCAGGAGCTCGGTGTAATAGTAAAATGTATGTAGATTTTACTAATATTATCTATATACCTGTAATTAACTCTTGTATAATTATATAGTTTCTTTCAGTAATATTTTTTCAAAGTAGAAAAATAGGCGAGTGTTTAGTTTAATAATTAGTTTGAAATAATTATTGGGGTAAGAAAATTATTAGAATCAACCTTATATAAATTTCGTTTGTTGTTGTTGTCGCGCTATGGTTTACAAACGAAGGAAGGGTGCAGTAGCTTCTAAGGATATGGATTCCGAACATCTGAGGGCAGAAGTCTGACTTCTAGCTGACACTCGTCACATCCCTTAAGTGGAATTTCTTTGAAAAAGAAATTTGGCTTAAAAGAATTATGTATATTTATTTTTTATAGTATTAAACAAATCTTTGTATTAGGTGAATAATTTTGCATCTAATTATTTTTCGAAGTGTAAAGGGTTGGTATATTTTTCAAACAAAGTGAACTGGTACTATATGTTATAAGATAATTATATGACATAATATAAATGCTCTAAAGGCCTTAAAACTTTAAGTTGATAATGCCAACTGCCTATACTAACTACGAATGCTTTGTTGTTGTCCTCATATTCCGCTTTACAACGGAAGGAGGGGTGCAGTAGCTTCTGCGGGTATGGACCCCGGAGCATCCGAGGTCGGAAGTTTGATTTCTAGCTCATACTCGTCACACCCTTTTTACAAGGTGGATTTCATTGCCAGATCGTAATTTAGATCTGAATCACAGAACGGTCGCCTCTGACCCAGTACCACTAGTGGCATGACTCTCAACAAGGAGGACTTTGTGATCACGATAGCCAGTGACCACACACACACACACACGGAGAGTATTTATCCCAAGGTCCGAACTCACAACCTAAGAAATACGAGTCCAACACTCTACAAACTTGGCTATCTCAGCCCTACATTTTTATTTAAATAACAGATTAAAAATACATAAGACAATTTAATATTTATGAAAACAAGTTTAATATGTATTATTCCTTTGAAAGAAGCTGCAATATTTTCTGCTAAATAGAGAGAATTTGTCAGTGTTTATTAAATATTTCAATGATGTTAACTTTATAGATAACAGATATTCATAGAATTTGCATAAAATATCCAACCATTATTTTCTTAACCTTTATAATTTTACCCATTAAAACAATATATTTTTATTGGCTTTTCCAAGGAAAGAGCTGTATATAAATTTTTTAGTTCACCGATAAATTTAAATAAGCTTTTGAAAAATGAAAATTTCCAAATTAATTTTCTACGTCGTCTTTATGAAACAAAAGTATTCAACCACCTTTATAGAAGCAATTTTTTTTTAGAAAAAAATTATTCACTCCTTTGAGTTAAATAGTGTTAGATCAGGATTTTAATTAAAATTCTCAGTATGTAAGAAACGTTCTTTCATTTTTCTAAAATAATTTTTAAACATTATTTCTAAAATATTTCATAAAAGAATATCTCAGAAATAAATAAAATATTTTAATAAATTGATATAAAATATTTTTAAATATATTACTTTATAAAATGTATTTATTGGTGCAAACCGAGAAAAAGGAATGATCAGAATTTGAAAATTACTATTATAAATTGCATATTTTTAATTTGTATGTGGAAATGGAACAAAATAATTATTACTTTTTCTCACAATCAAAAATTAATTAAATTGTTTACCATATAAAATAACTAAGTGAAAAGAAAACAAGCTTTCAATTTTGATACAAAGACGTGACATTTTATAGTTGGTTTTCATTTAATTCATTTACAAAAACAAAGTAAATATCTCTAAAATACTAAAAACAATGCTAACATATTTTGATAGAAGTTAATCTAAAACTTAAAACTAATTTAATAAAAGTGCTTTTAAAAATAATATTTTCATTAAAATTAGAATTTTATGATTCCCACTTTTCAAAAACTTTTACTATTTATTAAATTATTATTCATGAGATTATTTCTAAAGCTTTTCTATATATAAAAAAACTTTTAAGACAATTTTTAAAGCCTTTCTCATGAAATGTTACTTCAAAAATACTCTTTAAAATCGAAAATTGAATGTTCCAAAAATTTGAAAAAATTATTTTGTTCCAGAGAAAGAATTGAATCCTCCTCAACCTAGAAAAGACTTAAAACATATGAATAAAAATGGAAAAATGAAAATAGATTTTAACTTGTGTAAAAGAGAAAATAGAATTGAGTAAAAGCTTCTTAAAAGCCTAAAATAATAATCGTCTTATGGAATTTTAAAGTCAGTGAGTCGATTCTAGTTCACATAATGCACATTAAATACACGATTCTTTTCAAAGAAATTGGATGTGATGGTAAAGAATTAAACGAAACATGAATTTTGATGGCATATATTTTAACATTTCCGGCATAAACTGATTTCTTTTTATTTTAAAAGATAGAAAAATTACATTTTAAGCAGATAAATAAAAACATTTTTGTTGTAATCCTCAAAACCTTAAAAATTTAAATAAATTTGAAAAAGCTTAGATTGATGGTAAGAAGCTTGCTTCTTTGCTCATAATACTTTTAAAGAAACCAATACTTGTCTGTTCCTTAAAGAAAAACCTTGTTATCTTAATTTAAAAAAAAGTTTTTTTTTAAATATTTTGACTCGTTAAAATATATGTTAGTCATTAAAAGAATCTCCATTAGAATTGTTTAATTAATTCTTATCATTTTGGCTTTGGAAGTGAACAGAAACGTTTTTAATTACTTTCAAATTAATTGAATTCCCTATTACAAATAAAATTAATTGCTATATTAGTATTGGTATAAAATAATATTGAATAATGTGAAAAGCACTTGGAAATTTTAATGAATAATTATTTCCGTATAACAATTTCGTGAATTTAAAATTTATTTTAATTTTACCTTTTTTACATTCATTTCTTTAAAATTCAATATTCTAACTATTTGCATAAAATGATATCATTAAGGCTGAATAATATAAAAAACACTCTAAAATGTTAGTGGATAATTGTTTCAGTAGAACATTTATTATTAAGGAAGAATAAAACCTTATTTAATATTCTATTATAAATATTTGTTAAATAAAATTAATAAGATTAACAAATGGAGTAACAGGAAATTGAAATTTATTTTTATCTTAATTTCTCTTGCATTCATTTCTTTAGAATTCAAAATTCAAGCTATCATTATAAAATAATTAAATCCTTAAAATTTAATTAATTTTAAGTCTTTTGCAAAGCATTTTTCTTTATTTCGTTTCAACTGTAGTCTGTTAGCTATGTTTTATTTAAAAACACAATGAAGTAGAAGCAATGAATATCATAATTACGAATTAATTGCCTCTTTAATTTTTTTCGTCATTAACGTCACCAACTTTATTTAGATTTTAATCTCTTGATAATCTCTTCTGCACGTTAAGGCTCTCTCATAGAACGGAAACTTTTCAAAAATAAATACCTCCAATTTAAAAGAGAAAAAAAATTTCTTTTTTAAAAAACGGCCACTTGAGAGTTTCATAACGTTCTCTTGACTTAAAAATCTGGCAAAGCTAAGAATGGAAAACTTATTAGCGAAGTAATTAGGAGCAACAATAGTTCCATAAAAGTGTGTTTAAAAAATATGTATTTTCGAGATAAATTTGACAAATAAGGGCTTTAAAAAAAAGCCTTTCTACACTTCCTATTTCTATAAAGTTCTTCAAATTATTTTTGGAATCAATCATTAGTTATTTGTTTTGTTTTTTTAAACTTTTTTCACGATAAAAGTTTTGGGGTCAAGAATAATAATGTGAATCATTAAAATGAACAAAGCTATTAAATGTTATATCATCATATTATTCTGAAAAAAGTTCATTTTAAAAATATCTTGTATAAATTTCAATAAAGAGGTTTTTTTTGCTCTTTTTACTATTGAAAATGATTTAATTTGTTACATTTGATAGATTTATAAATCGTACAATTAATAGAATTAAGTTCTCCATTTAACTGAATTAAGTTTAACTATCTTAATATGTAAAGAATATATATGTATATAATATATTTATAAGTATTTTATTTTATCTTATTTGAAGTAGACAAAAAGAAGACGTCATAATTGTCAAAATATTAAAATTTCAGTTTTTGATGAATCTATAAGTTAGGACCTCTCGAATAAAAAGCCCCCAAATTTTTGAAAATATGTCTGTCTATTTGTAAGTGAATATGATTACCCAAATACCTTAACACCAAAATTGTAGATTTCTAACAAAGTTTGGGCAAAATGAATTTAGAGAAAACTTATTTGTTCAGTTACCTAAATATAAATGAACAAGATAAATATAAAAAAAGATTAGAATGAAATCTGCTATGCATATTTCAATGTATAGCGTCAGAACATAATTTCTTGAACGGCCAAGCACCACGTGCTCGGGCGATTTATAATTATATTTTTATTCAGTTTAATTGTTTCATTGAATGAGCCACTTTAGTACTGCAAACGATCCAAAAAACTTTATCTCGCATTTATTGTCTAAAAAAGTCTTTAGGGAATCACTCCAACTGGTCACTCCCTGGAAGATACCAGTATCGACACAAATAAATTTATCGTTCTAAGTTTGAAGAATACGGAACGATTTAATTTATTCCTTTTGCGGAACATTTTTGATTAATAATTATTATTCTGCGCAGTGTTTGAAATTACCAATTTTGGCCCAAATATCATTAAGTGAATAAAAGTAAAATAACTATTTTAAAATATTTTCATTGTTTGCTTCCTTCTGGATTTAATTTTCAATTCCACTAAAAAAACTATCGGTTCACATCAGTTATAATAACATTTTGCTTAGCAAGAATTTAAAGAAAAACGCAGTTGTATAGGCACAGAGGTAGCGCGGCTTCCTCTTGACCTGGGCTTCCCGGATTCGAGTCCCGGTTAGGGCATGGTGGTTCTTCTGTGTACTCTCTGTGAGGCGTGTAAATGTGCCCACCCCTCCTATTCTGTAAAAAGGGGGCTGTACAAGAGAATGTGATGAGTGTGCATGCACTCTTGTCCCTAATTGGCGCTACTTCAAACAAGAGACGCTTATTTCGGCTAAAATCCGCTGATGCAATCAACGGGCTTTTGTCATAAGAAACAAGAAAAACAATTCTTTTTTGAGTTGGGATTCAAAAAATTGAATTTTTCAAGAACGAGACGAGTATTTCTTAGAAGAGTAAATAATGAGACTACATTTAAATTTAAAAAAGGAGGATGTTTAAATTGAGACTACAGATTTAGTGCGCAACAAGATCTTATAAAAGAAGAAACCGGGTATTGAGCCATTATTCCTCGAGACCAAAGAGGAGACAGGTCACGGTGGAGGCATCTGAAAAAAAAGATAAAATTTCAAATTTTTCAATCTTCTACGCGTGTCTGCTTATTATATATCTAATATTTCCGAATAAAATTCTTAAAACATTAGATATTTGTGATGGCATAGTTGTAATTTTTCACTTCTTACTATGAGTTGACACTCTCCCTCTCTCAATTTTATATTTATAAATCTTGTTTAAATTTGTAGTGTATGACATTAAACTTGTAGTGTATGACATTTGATGTTAACCCCTTAACCGGTTCGCCAATACGCCGCACGTGCATCGATTTATCGAATTTTGATAGTTATAAACAAAAAAATAAATCATTCAAAACAATTATAATTCAATAGTAAAATGACTTCGAATACGTAGATAAGCCAAGGATTCCATGGATTTCCATTTGAATCAAAATAAGAAAATATTCCCAAAGTAGAAGGTGTCATCTTATTAGATAATGAGGAAAATAAACCAGTTAATGGATTAATACTTTTTTTTCGAATATATAATAATATTAATAAGTTATATTAATTTAATAATATTTTATTAATTAAAAACTAACTTTCTCTCCAAAAATCTTCATTTCTCCAAAGCGCACCAAATAATGAATCCCAGTTGTTTTTCCCCACGCTAATGAGGTTAGGCTTAACACATTTTCTGCCGAATATTTCAGAAGATTCTCTTTATTTTCTTAGTATTTGAGGTGTCTAAAATTAAACATTGTTAATGAATAAATTTTTCGGATTTATTTTGAAATATTTTCGAAATAAAATAATACAGAATAAAGAAAATTAAACGTTTCTAATCTCTATAAAAAGGGCTTGTGATTAGAGAGCTAGAAATTAAAATTCTGTCCTCGGGTGCTGAGGGATTCATACCCTCAGAAGCTACTACACACACCCTTCTGTCATAAACGGAACCCGAGAACAACAACAGCAACAATTGTAATTATTTAATAAAAATAATTAAATAATTACAATTGTTGTTATATAAAGTTGTTATATAAAGACTTGATTAAAAAATTTTTCTTTTTGTATATCTTGTTATATAAAGCATATTTTCTTTGATTTCGTTAAATTGAAATTGCATAAACACTACAGAATATACATTCAGTTTCTTGATTTATTCAATGACAACTCGTTTATTTTTAATAATATGCTACTGAGTCATACAAAGAAAGTTAGAGAGTATATATTTTCTATTTAATGATGATTAGAGCTGTGACCATACTATTATTCGTTTTTGTTAAGTGCCGTTTTAGATCACAAAATGAAAAAATCAAATAATCTGGAAAGGTTTGAGTGAAGAATAAAAATGAATAAGAAGTAAAACATTCCGATGTGAAAACAAACAAATAATGTTCCATTCCAATTTTACTTTGGAACGGAATTCACATATCATTGTTTATGCTTCATGCTTCGCTGTCTAAAAGATATTAAGATATTCAAAATTGTAAAAAACATAAAGTTGAATTTGAAACTGAAATAGCAATAGCAGCGCATATGGCTGTCAAGAAACAATGATTGATGACTAAAATTTTATTTCTAAATTGAAAACTCGTTGCATAAATTTCTTTATGTCAAAACATTCTTTCTCATATTGCGATGACAAATATATCTAGTGAATTCAAGAAATCCAAATTCATATATTGATGATGAATCAGTTTGAAAAATTTATAAGGCGATTAAAGTATATGAGAGGAATTATTTACTTCTTAATCATCTTAATAATTTAATCATCTCCTATGATTATTAAAACTAAGCACGATTTTAACAACTTCAATATCATATCTCAGACTATACCGGCTTTGATTTCTAGCTATTTCGAAGGGATTATTTGTCACATAAATATTTAATTAAATGTTTTATTTAACTTTCCCTGAAGGGTTTCTAATGAAACAGAAAAATATTTGTAAGTTTCGCTTCGATTCTCACCTTTCTATTCCTTTTGCACTGTATTTCATTTATTTTATTGTCAACATATCCTACATTTTCAAGAATTTAACAAAGTAATCGAATTTTTAACCTTAAAAAATTGGCATTTTTCTTCACATAATTAGTATTTTAAATGTAAAATTAAATTTTTTTTACAGATTCTTCTCAGAATTAAGTAAATATATGGATTGTTTTCTAGAAATCTGTGTTATAATAATGATTTGTATAAAGAATAAAAATTAAATTTCATTAATTTGCATTACGTCATTTTGTACATTATTTTTTATTATAATTATATATATATATATATATATATATATATATATATATATATA
>JAOUZG010025323.1:717689-754312 GCA_026289955.1 Argiope argentata
ATTGAGACTATACTTGTTTACGTAGACAACATATTTGTAATATTTCGTTTCCCTATGATATGAAGCATTCTTTATAGGTGCCTGTTGTTTAGTGTTCATTACATATAAAAGAGACTCCTAAGCAGAGACTACAGTATATCTGAATGAAATGAAGGTCAGAGAAGTTATTTAAGATGATTTAGACAGCCGCATGCAAAGCTTGCAAACAACTATCGAAAGTGCATCAATGGTCAATCAACGATGCTTGACCAGTGAAGCACGAAATGGACTAGCGCTAGAATATCATCCATTTGATTAACGGAAATTGCATAGGACTGTAATTGTTCACACAAATGAAACCTTAAACTCCCTTTTATGTGTTATGCTATAACTTTTTATTTCTAATCTTGTTTACTTTTAGCTATTTAAAATCGGAACGATTATTTGAAGTACCCTCTGTGGTATTTCGACATAAGATTAATTGAATGCTTTTGATTGCAGTCCATCAGTTGAGATTAATTGAATGCTTTTGATTGCAGTCCATCAGTTGAAATTTTATTTAAGTGGTAAACTAGAATGAAGGGACATAAATATGATTTTTATTTTAAAGTATTTACTGTAATATTCGAAGTGATTTTTATTCAAATTTATTCAAAACGATATCACATTGAATATAAATATAGAAAATTAATAAAGAAAGAAAATATCTATTCTTTTTTATAAAAGTCAAATCAAATTCCTCATAAGCCATTTTAATCTTAATAGGAGCAATTTTTCAATTTTTCTTTGCTATTTATTGGACAACATTAAATAGCTTAAAACGGTTGCAATTAGTTTTATCAATGTGAAATAATTACAATTGTGCAATTTTATTAAAATAATAAAATAGACATTGCCCGTACACCGTACGTGCACCGATTTATCGAATTTTGATAGTTATAAACAAAAAATAAATCATTCATTACAATTATAATTCAATAGTAAAATGACTTAAAATACGTAGGTAAGTCAAGTATTCCATGAATTTCCATTTGAATCAAAATACGAAAATATTCCCAAAATGGAAGGTGTCATCGTATTGGATAGTAAGGAAAAGAAACCAGTTAAGGGGTTAAGAGTCTACTTCAAATTTATATGTAAAAGAACAAAAAAAATATTATTATCATATTCATGCAGCACTTACAGTTTCTAAAGTTACTAGATTTTGATGTATTTGGTCAATACATGAATGACCTAGGTTTTCCGGGTTCGAATCTCGGTTTGGGTAGGTTTGCTTTTTTTTGTGTGTGTTCTATCTGTGAAGAGTGTGAATGTGCCCCCTGTCAAAACGCGTTGTACAACCGAATGTGACGCATGAAGTAGCTAAAGAGGTATGGTTCTCTTCTATCTGTGAGGCATGTGAATGTACCCCCCCCCCCCGTAGAAAGGGGCTATGCAACTGAATGTGATGAGTGTGCAACTAAGTCGTACTCTTGACCATAGTTGGCTCTACTGAAAATACAATAGACGCTCATTCGTCTTAAATAGCCGGTAGATCTGTCAGAAGGCTTGTAAAGTGCCATAAGTAACAACAACAACTATAAAATTATGCATATCTTTATTGAAATAAAATTGTTTAATGAATTACTTTTGAACTGTATATTTCAGAATTTTAATTTCCTAACTAGAGACTTTTTTGAATTTCAGACTTATTTATTCTTAATTTATTCAGACTTATTTATTCTTAATTAAAATCTTTTCATTCAGTTTCTACTATGGAAGAATTTAAATCTGAATATGTACAGCTACCTAAAATTAATTTAAGAATCGATATGATTATTTTTAGCATATAAATCAAACAAATTTACGTATAGTTTTAAAATCTTAAAATGCCAACAAAAACCTTTCTTTTAAAAAGTATGTATGATAAAATTATCTGAAATAAGTATATTCTTTTTAAAATAGTATCATGAAGCTATTTTTTTTACTTAATTCTCATTTTTACTATATTTTATTTATCATTTTTTAATTAATTTTAGTCTGGTATCACAATTCGAAAAAAATTCGAAGTCAAAATGAAAGTGAAGGAAATAATTTTTATTCTTTACATTGTCACCCAAAAAGCATATATCGTTTTCATTTTTCAAAATGGAACTTTAACTTTTCTTTGGAAACTCTCCAAAAATATCTTCAAAAATTGTTTGACGAGAATTGAGAATTATGGAAGCAGCAGAAATAAATTTACAGTTCCAGCAAAGGAAAAAAAAACATATCTTGCCTACAGATTTATTCATTAATTCTTCATCGTGTTCTAGAGGTATAGTTTTTCGTAAATATGATTCTCAAAAATCGTATTTAGGATACAATAATCATATTTTAGTAATAAAATTCTTGAAATCGGCTCCCAGGTTACTTTTTTAGTTAATTTAAATTTGGATGAATACGTTTAATAAATAATTGGAATAAAATATTTGTTCATTTGAAAACAGGTCTTAAACTCTAGATAAATCAATCAATAATTTTACGTAGTAATCTACTTTTTCACTAATCACTATAATTTCTTTTTGTTTTCTACATGAAATTTTTAGCTTTTTAAATGGCGATTCGTAAATTATCTCTTGTATCATAAGCCACGAGATTAATTTTTAAAATTTTATCCCCAAGTTTTTTTTGCAAAAAATCTAGAAATAAAGAATAATTTGCAGAAAAACCTCATTTTTATATAATTTTGTTTTAAGTGACGCTTCAAAATTTTAATATTTGAAAACATTAAAGAAAGAAATAATTTCTATTAAGTTAAATATTAAAAATCTTGCTTATCTGTTAATTCATTTTTCTTAACGGTTTTAAAAATAACGTGAAATATGGAAATAACCCCCTTTCTTCCAAAAATTATCTACAATTTTTAGCTGTTCAATTTAGTGACAACATTTAATATTGTTTATTTGAAAATGCAATGCTAATATAAAAATCGATAGCTATTTTATACGCACACAGATTAATTGAAAAAAAGTTATGTAAACATAAATAAAAAATAATGTCTTTCTTGAGACTAATAAAATTCAGAAGCGAAATAGTCGCCATATTTTTTTCCATCATATTATTTCTGTGTTCTCGAAATTGCCTCGTAGTCAAAACCTAAGAGAATTATTTAAAAATATCCCTGCTGTTTTAAGCATATTTTTTTGGGGAAAATTTTAAATTGAAACTTATTTAATAAATACTGAGTTTCTTTAAATGCAAAATAAGGAACTCTTATGAATTTTAGAGATATAAAATAATAAAATTAATTTTTGAAAATCACACTAACGATTAAAAATTGTTTGATAAATTATTAAAACATAGTCAAAAATGTATATTTTGAACCATTTATTTTATCTTGCTTTTATATTATTTAACAATAAAAAATAAGATGTGAAATAGGGAAATAAATCACTTTCTCCCAAAAATTGCCAGCAATTTTCAGCTATTCAATTTAGTGATCATTTCTAATATTGTTTATTATCACGTCAGAACGTGATGTTATTGAATGAGGTAGACAAAAATACGTAGGCGAAAAATTGAAATTTTATTATCTATACGAGCATCTCAAAAAATCAGCCTTTATTAGCGCGTTGCCATGACATTTACAAAAGCTCAAATTTTTTAAAAAAGTTAATGATTACAGCCAATAAAACCTAGAAAAATGTCATTTTGAGCACGTGATTATATTAAATGAAATAAATAGGAAATGTGACATTTTTTAGACTATAAATGCGAGATAAAGTTTTTTTTGGATCGTTTGCCATACTAAAGTGGCTCTTCCAATGAATCCATTAAAATAAATGAAAATATAATTTAACTTGCACGAGCACGTGGTGTTTGGCTGTTCAAGAAATTATCTTTTTACATGATACATTGAAATATGCACAGTAGATTTCATTTTAATCTTTTTATTTGAAAATGCAATGCTAATATAAAAATCGATATCTATGCTAAAAATATATAGATGAATTAATTGAAAAAATTCTTTATTTACATAAATGAAGGAAAATTAACTTCTTCTCTGAGATTAATAAAATGAATTAGTTAATCTGTCGCCATTTTTTTGTTTCATCTAATTCTTTCTGTTCTTTAAAAACTGTCTCGTAGTTAAAACGTAAGTGTATTATCTAAAAATGTACCTACATTAGAAAATAAATTTCGAATTGAAATTTGTTTAATATAAATTTTGTTTTTAAAATATAAAAGTTTTGACTGTTAAGAGTTTTACAGAATATAATTAATGCAATTAGTTTCTCAAAAATATACTAACACCATTAATAAATCTTTTGTTATATAATTTAAATACAGTCAAAAATAAACAATTTCAACTTTGTGATTTATCTTAAATTCCTTTTATATTACTTGCCGATTTAAATGGCAATATGAAATATGGAAATAACCCCCTTTCACTCAAAAAATGTCTGCAATTTTCAGTTGCCCAATATAGTTGTAACTTCTAATACTGTTTATTTGAAAACGCATAGCTAATATTAAAATCGATAGGTATGCTGTACGTACAAGAACCAATTAATTGAGAAAAAAAAACGTTGTGCGCACATAAATAAAAAACTAATTTCTTCTTTGAGACTAATAAAATTCTGGAACGAAATATTAGCCATTTTTTGTTTCATTATATTATTTCTGCGTTCTAAAAAATGGGTTGTTGCCAAAGTGTAAGTAAATTATTTAGAATTAATAATTTCCAAATATTTTTTGCTCTTTAAAATATATTGTGAGAAATTTTGCATTGAAACTTATTTAGTAAATATTTTGTTTCTTCAAATTCAAAATTATGAACCGTAATAAATTTTACGGACATAAATTAATATAATTAGTTTTTCAAAAAAATACTAACAAGATTAATAAACAATTCGATAAATAATTTAAACACAGTCAAAAAATACATAATCTCAACTCCATTTATCTTACGCTGTTTCACATTACTTAAAGATAAAAGTAAAAATACTGAGAAATAATCATGTAGAGCTCACTTCTAATTATTTCATAAGTCTGATCTTATTTAATTGAAGCTGTTCTGGGCAATATAATTACCTTCATGCGGTTTGAAATCAAATAATCTCGTCCAATTAACATCTCGCCGAACATTATCCAGATGCTGGTTACAACACGATCTCATCTTCACTTGCAAGCCTGGAAAGACATTTATTATTTCCTAAGTACTATTTAAATGTCTTCCGGAGCCATTCAAGGATCCCTGGGAAGGCGTAATTCGACATATTTATTGCTACCGATAAACCACATGGCGGTATTTTGTTGTTGATGCAAGATAAGTAAATGATAGGTACCATAATTGATGAAAATTAATTCGAATTCTTTCTGACAATATCAGTTGCAAACGCAATTATTTCTTTTATTTCTCTCATCTGTTTTATTGATTTCTACGTATAAATCAGTAAATTTATAGTTATATGTGAAAGTATTACTCTATTATTTAACCCTCTCAATGCGTAATTTTTGAAAAATCTGTATTTAGATGCGATGTTTGTAAATTAGTTAACCCTCTGATGATGCCTCTGACTCATCATTCAAGATTGTGCATCATTTTGACTTTTTTTTTATTTATTTTTCAAACTTAATTGTTAAGTCATAGAACAGACTCTCCGACCCGCCACGAAGGCACACGGATAATACTGAACATTAACAACACGACAATACTGGATGACCGGACCACCGCAACAGCAGAGTTCAGGAACTATAGTTGAATCCTAATGGCCGTCACCGACCCAGGTTCAACCTTCCCCGAAAGGAGTACGTTCCGTCATCGAGGGGGGAGCCTAACCCCCACTGTTAGTGTACCCACCGGGTTGGCGAGATCCAACCACCATACACGGAAGCATCTCATCCTTAATTACGATTCCCCCCCCCGGGGGTAAAAACTTAATTGTTAAAGCCGCCTACATAACGGTTATGAGATGTAGTTTAATTTTTCAAGGAAATTCGGCTTAAAAGAATTATGCATATTTATTTTTCATAGCAATAAACAAATATTTTTATTAGGTGAATCATTTTGAATCTAATTATTTTTCAGAATGCAAAGGGCTAATATTTTTTTCAAACAAAGTGAACTGATACTATGCTATAAGATAACTATATGACATAATATGTATATTCAAAATTCTTTAATACTCTAACTGAGTGTTACCAGCTGCCAGTACTAACTACGAATGCTTTATTGTTGTTGATGTTCTCCGATTCCGCTTTACAACGGTAGGAGGCTTGAAGTAACTTCTGTGGGTATTGACCCCTGAGCAGAAGTCTGAATTCTAGCTCACATACGTCACAAACCCTTCTTATGGGGCGGACGTCATTCATGTATTTCATTCATTCATCCACAGTTTGTAATTTAGACCTAAAATAGAGAGTGACTACCTCTGACCCAGTACCCCCAGTGGTTCTACTCTCCACATGGAAAACTTTGAGACCATGACAGATTTAACGTCCACTACACACAGAGAGGATTCGACTGGCTGGTTCGAACTCGCACTCCAAGGGAGGCAAACCAACGCCCTACAAACCAGGCTATTCTGGCCAAACAATTACAATTACTATAAATAATGGATCAAAAAATTATATTAACATTGAATTTTCCACGCCAATTGAAGATTAAAAGTCAATTGCGGCAACGCAAAATACATGAATTTTCTTCAGAACAAAGAACGATTGCCTCTTACCCAGTACCTCCAGTGGTATTACTCTCCACATGGAGAACCTGGAATTCATTCATCCACCGTCATCCTAGCACAGAGATAGTGCATCGTCCTCGTAATCTGGCTGCCCTGGGTTAGGGCATGGTTGTTCTGTGTATTAACTGTGAGATGTATGAATGTGCCCTCCTATAAAAAGGGACTGTGCAAGCGAGTGTGTTTGTGTGTCATCTGCATATGAGCTGTAAGTCAGACTTCTGCCCTCAGGTACTGAGGGGTCCATACCCTGAGAAGGTACTGCACTACCCTTTCCGTTGTAAAGCAGACACGAGATCATCATCAACATTCATTTATTCATTGGAACTGGAATCTGGATCTGGAACATAGAACGATCACCACTGGCCCAATATTCCTAGAAGTATTCTCTCGACATGGAGGGCATTGCGACCACGACATTTTTAACGTGTGTCAGCCATTTCACACTATTAAGAGTCTTCGGTTGGCGGGTTCGAGCCCGCAGTCCAGGGAATGCGAAACCGACAGCCTACAAACCAGGTTATCCCGTCCTTACGAATGCATTAAATGTTATAAACTGCGTAAAAAGCGGGAAACCATAGAAAATGGACTCATTGCCAAACCATCTAAATTCTGGGATAAACAGCTAGAAGATTATAAAAATAAAAATAATAATTTTGCTTTTATGTATGCCATTTTTTGAAATAATAAATCCATGATCGGTAAAAATGGTCAGTGTCTGACCTCAAAGCTGGATTATCAAACAAAAAAATACGGACATTGCCAAAGGCCTCGTACATTATTACAATTTCGGAAGTTCGAGTTTTATTTTATTGTTATTTTAAGGGTGTTTTCATTTGATCCACAACATCTGTGAACTCGAACTTATTCAAATCAAAACCAAACTTCATTTAAATATTGGGACATCGCTCGTGATATTTTTAAAAAATAAATATAAGTTCAGTGAGGTACAGTTTAATTTTAATCGACAGAATGACTTAAAAATCAACAGTTTTTAGCAAGCTTTGTATAATAGAACATTAATTCTATGTTAGAACCTTAAAAAATGTTTAATCAATTTGAGGAACATTTCTACTTAATTTTTGAATTTTCGTATGTACTAAACGATGAAATGAATTCTTTTGAAAGTGAATTATAATGAGATATTTTATTATTTCAGTTTGCTATAATATTAGCTACTTAAAAAACTGATTCAGAAAAAGATGAAATAAAAATAAATAAAAGATATCTATCTTTAGAATTTGGGGAAAGATTTCGGGAATTTATAATTAGCACATCTTCACAAACTTAAATCTGGCATTTCCGGATTATGATTCAGAATTAATTGAAAATGTTGTTTTTGCTGCTCATAAAATAAAAATAACAATTTTTCCAGTTTGAAATACTTTCCTTTGCATTATAATTTTATTATTTTTTATCAAAACTTTAATGAGAATTTGAAGAGTGTTTTTTAGTTTGTAAATCTTATCTAATTGTTGTTATTTCAGGAAGTCAAAAAAAATAAATAAAATATACGATAGAAAATTCCAAGTTATCATTGAGAGCATCATTATTTTTAAGTCATTATTTTTCTTTATTAATTTAAGTCATTAATCTGTTTAAACCGCTTTGAAACAATCTATCTCTCACCACACACACACACACACACACACACACACACACACACACACACACCCACACACACACACACACACACACACACACACACACACACACACACACACACACACACACACACACACACAATAATAATAATAATTATTATTATTTTAAACTTTCATTTACAATTTTTCTAGCTGGCAAAGAAAGTTTTGGATGACTGTTTTTTCAGATGAAATAACATCTATGATGTCATAGTTCTCTGTTAACCTTTTGAAAACTCATCTGCTGTCAAAGAAGCATACTTAATGATAATGAAATACTGGTAAAAGTAGGTCAATCTTTTGAAAACGTATCTGCTGTCAAAGAAGTATACGTAATAATAATGCAATATTGGCAAAAGTAGGTCAACCTTTTAAAATGCATCTGCTATTAACTAAGCTGTGCTTATTATAATGCAATACTGGTGAAAGTAGGTCAATCTTTTGAAAACGCATCTGCTGTCAAAGAAGCATACGTAATAATAATGCAATACTGGTAAAAGTAGGTCAACCTTTTGAAAATGCATCTGCTATCAAAGAAGCATACGTAATAATAAAGCAGGAAAAAATGTATGATATTAAAATATGTTGATGAATATTGAAATATACGCATTATTGCCAACGTGATTTCGAGCTTCAATTATACGTTGCTTCAATTATTCAATACCTCCTAACGAAAACAATATTATGTTCACATCTGATAAAAAAAATTGGAAGTATTTATTTTGTTTATGAATGTTTTATATTAAAATTTAAATACTTTCTATCGCTGCTGTATCTTAAGTTGATGTTCGCTGATATTGTTTGTAATTTATTTAATTTGATTTTTGATTGTTTGAATTTCATTGAAATTTTAAAAAAAGAAAGTAACTTAAATTAATAAATTCTCAAAAAGACAATATCAATAATAAAAATTTACAAATTATTTAATAAATTGTATTGAACATTGTGTTACGCATGAAAATCATTGTCCGTAAATTTTAACAAATCATTTTTAATAATTTTTATAAATGACTTCCTGCTTTGCCGAAACATAATTATAAGTCTGATTTCAAAATAAGCCTCAGAAAATTAATTTATGCGTTCATTTTACTTAAGTTTTAATACGAAAATAATGTCTTGACCATAAAAGGAAATATAAAATTAAATCTGTTCAAGTTATACGAAATAATATGTAGATTCATTAATGAATATAATAAAATCAATTAGAAATGTTTATTCAGGACCGCATTGAGAATGAAAGTAAGAAAATCTCAACTTCAGAATTCTGATACGTACCTTAAAATTTTGATACTATCTTAGCATTTTCTTTTAAAAGTCAAGTGACTTCTAGGGACCATGTTCTGCTTATGTTTTTTTTTTCAAACTGCTAAATATTCTTTGACGGATACATTATTTTTCTTTTTCTATTTTAAAATTTATTTTGATAAAAATTGAAATAATTATCAAACTAAAAATTGAAAGGTTTCTGTTTCTAACTTGAAGAATTATGGATCAAATTTTAAATCAAGGAAATCCAAAAGTAACCTAATTTAAACGAAAGAAGAAAGAAATAAGTGTTGATTCATTTAAAAATATTTTTAAACGAATGACAAGAGCATAAATGGTTTTATAGTTTTAAAACTAATTGAAATTACAATGCAATAATACAAGCTTTTGTTTATGTGAATACGTGAATGTCAAATTAAATTATTTCTGTTGTTTACACTCTATAACAAAAGAATCGAAGCACCAAGAAGGAGTTCTCCAATTGAGACGAAAATTGGTAGACAGGAAGACATTGTACTGAATAGCAATTATTATAATATCAGAAAAAATAAATATTTTATTTCAGAATTAAAGTAATAAGTTCAATAAGGTGTTGAACAGCCTTTAGCCTGGATACAAGCTGCCACACGGCGTGGCATAGACCGATAAAGCTTCCGGATGGTCTCATGTGGTATTTCCTACCAAATTCGCTCCAATTGTCGAACGAAGTCATCAACATTTCGTTGCAGATGCAATCGCCTTCCCATCATATCCCAGACATGCTCGATGGGAGAAAGATCTGGTGATATGGTAGGCCGAGGAAGTGTTTGACAAGCTTGGAGACAGTTTATAGCAACACGTGCCGTTTGTGGTGTGGCATTGTTCTACTGAAAAACAAGCCGAGGGTACTGCAAAGAAATGGTAGCAAAACAGGTCTTAGGATGTCGTCGACATACCGCTGTGCAGTAACTGTATTTCTAATGACGACCAAAGGGGTCCGGCTATCAAAGGAAATGGTAACGTCAGACCATAATGCTTGTTGAGGGCCAGTGTGGAGTGCAAAAAGGAAAGCAGGATTGATGAAAGGTAATCTGAAGCGCAATCAAACCGAAAGTTTTAACAACCGTTGAAGAACTGCTCCTTATATACATCTGCTCGATGCGCAAGATCAAATTATTCAATTTGATCCTGCGTTGCGCTGGAGATCAAATTATTCAATCATTGGTCACCAAAATTTAATCATTTGCATATCTGGTCAAAACACTTATGCATACGAAATTTCAAAGCAATCGGATGATTGCTTCTTGGTGTATTGATTTATTTGTTATAGAGTGCATTTCACATAGCAGTTGGGAAATGGGCCGCAATCTTCAGAGAGTAGTTTAGAGGTCATATAATGTGCGCAAGGACTTAATTATGACGTCAAATGCATACCTCTAATATATTGGCAAGTTAAATTTTTTTGTATAATGATTTTGGTAAAGATTTTAAAATAAATATATTTGTACAAAATTGCATTTAGTAAATAAAAATAAATAAAAAAAATAAATAGGAACATCATTTATGTCTCTTAATAATTCTTAAACTTTTCAAAAAGGTTTATTAATAAAATAATTCTTATTTTAAAATTTGGACATAATTTTTATCATTTAATAACTATAAAAATTTTTAAAAACTACATTTATAAAAATGCAACTGAATAAAAGTCAATATAATGCAAATCATAAAAATTTCAAAAAGGTTTAATTTACAGCAATAAGAATTTTATTTTATTTTATTTGCTTTAATTCGATTGATCTTGTTTCCCCATTTTTGCTTTCTTCAGAATAGACCTAATGCTGCTCTATTATAAATTGTTCTTAATATCTTTTTGGGGGGGCACTTAAAAAAGAGTAATTTTTTTCGCATCGAAGATTATACAATTTGAATTTTATTTTACAAGAATTGAGATAAATTTTGCCTGTGAGAATTTTTAATGGCAAGAAACATTATATTCAAGCGTTATCTTTAAGGTAATTGCCTTTTTTACCATTAACTTAATGTATATGATAAAACTAGCTAAAAAAAGGGTCACATTCTAAAGGACGAATATTATTTCCGAAGGATAAGATAAAAATGACATTTTTATAGCTATATAATTACAAGCAAATGGCTTTATCTTTTTTCTTACTTTATAAATAAGAGCTAATTGGTAAAATCGTTGTTAAAAATATTAGGGAGAATTTTTTGTAACGTCATCAAATGATATGTTTTCTCAAAGCTGAATTTCCTTTTCATGTAAATTGACTCGGCAGCCGAAATATTAAAAAGATTTTTTGAACACCTTATCTAAGAATTGAAAATAAGCAAAGAAAATTATATAAGAGGACATGAAATGAATAGAATTTTTTTTTTATTACATCAATCAAAGGCGACTAAAATAATTTATTTCATGTACAAAAAATTAAGTAAATATTCAATGCTTCCAACTATGGTTAGGTAATAAAGTAAATTCTGATATTATAAAATAAAATAATTTCTAAAACTCGCTGTTTCTTAAATTTCCTATAGCTTTAAAAAGAACAAAATTTAATGAAATTTTTACAGTTATCTGTATAGGAAAATGGATGAAAGTGCGTTCTTCATTTCTTATTTAAAGAAAAAGGAATAGTATTCTGCGACCAAAACTTTGAAGAGAATGAAAAAAAAATCCATTATTAAAAACTCAAGACTATATTGAACAATTGTACTAATGTCAAACGACAATAAATTCCTTGTAAATAAGATGAAACATTTTTATATTTCATAAGGAAAAAGATTATTTATGCATGAAAAAAATCTTATGTATTATGTAAGTAATAATTAAACAATTACTATGAATGTTATAAATAGGCAAATTATTATGTATGTAATAGATAAGCAGATTATTATGTATGTAATAATTAAGTTATTATGTATGTAATAAATATGTAAATTATTATGTATGTAATAAATAAGCAGATTATTATGGATGTAATAAATAAGTTATTATGTAATAAATAAGCAGATTATTATGCATGTAATAAATAAGTTATAATGTATGTAATAAATGAGCACACTATCGTATATGTAAAAAATAAGCAAGTTATTATATATGTAATAAGCATGGAAATTATTATTTTTGTAATAAACTAGCAAATTATGTATGTAATGAATAAAAAATAATTTGGGAAGTATTCTCACTAGCCACTTTCAGTTCGTTTACTCTTTCAGATAAAGAGGAGTTAAAACATTAACTAAAACTCATCCCAATGAAATTAATATACATGAAAGTAATTTTAGATTATTTAAATTGCCATATATGTTATTGTACTTGGGCAGATACTGCGAACGTGCTTTCTATTATCTATCTGACACTTCATGATAACATAGATATTACTTTGAAGCTAAGACAAGTTACATAAGTTAGTTGTTATATCTACAAGCAAAACATTACTTACTTCAATCTCGTATTTTAGTTTTTCTGCCCCTTTGTTTAAAAGGCGTGACCATTTCTTGTTGGTGTAGTAGTTTTGTATCAGTAACCTTAAATATATACAGTTTTTTTCTAATTCAGCTTTAAAAAAGGATTTAATTAACTTTCTAATTAAATTTATTTCTTTAATTCAAGTGAATTCTTTGTATGAGAATTTGGCATTTAGAACATAATTGTAAGGCTTCAATTGTACTTTTTTATTTAACAATTTTCTTAATAAGCCACAATCTTATTTTTCATTCTTTTTTATCTAAATTTTGGGTGTCAAATTAAAATTGTAGAATTTTGAATTTTTGATGGAATTATTCTACTTAAATTAGAAAACCTTATCACTGTTATAGCATATTTTAACATTAAATGAATGTTAGCAATTTATTCTTTATATTTTCATTGCTTCATATCTTTTTTTAGGTGCTTCGTTCTCGACACCTCTGAGGGTACAGAAAAAAAGTAGGATTTCTGACTCCTTCCATCGATGACCGGGCGTAATTCCTTAGGGAAGGGTTATAGGGTGTCCGGTGATGGACCTTAGAATTCAACCACAGTGGTTGAATTCTAAGGTCTGTGGTGGTCCGATCATTCAAGTTTTTGTGTGCTTTCCGGGGAGGTTGAAGTAGTCAGTTGTTATTATTAGGTTAATACATTTTGATAGAATGTGAATAATTTAATTTTTACGACACTAATAAAAATGTGTTTAAAGATTTCTAATATAAAATATTTTTTAATTTTTAGTCTTTAATGTGTTTAATTAATGGACTCTCAGAAATTCATATTCTTAACATGAATTTTCGGCGATTCCAGCTTTGTGCAACTAATTTTTTGCTAATTTTATATGTTATTAGATAAATAACAGATTTAATGGAATTAAAATTTTCCTTCCTTTAATAAGCAACAATAAAAATATAAAATTTTAAAACTTCATGTATGAGGAAAAGGGTGCAAATTGTTCATAGAATATTATCTCTAAAACTATGGGAAGTTAAAGAAAAGAATTTGAAAATATTTATGCCGATATAAATAATTTCTGTGTTATTTTTGTTATGTCTAATTTAAATATCTTCAGCTGAGTTCATCAGTTCATTTTAACTTCATAATTTATGCTATGTATGCTCTTGGTTATTTGTTAAATTGGTCGTAATTGGTAAAAGAGAAATATTTTTTTAAAAAAAATACTATATAGCAATCATTATTTAACAATTAATAATTTATTAATGAAAATAAAATTTTAAAAATGATAAGATAGTATTATGATAATACTTGTAATACACAAGTATTATTACATTATTCTCCTAAAGTTTAATTAATTCTTTATATTTCCATAATAGCTACTGATTGTACAGGAAGCTACTGATTGTCAAGAATTCGTAAATTAAGAATTTTTATAATAATGATATGACTCATAGTTTCTGATGCCATTTTAAGCCCTTGTTAACTTTATTCTAACTTTAGATATTTAATGATGAAAAAAATGTGTTGAGTTTCCCTACTGTGAAACGTATCGACTAGTAATTTTAATGATATATTTTTTGAATAATCATTACTGAGATGTATCCAATTAAAAATATCATTCGGCAGTTTATTAGGTAAAATTATGACATTTTTTTAAAAATTCCACTGAAAACTCTTTTTAAATAAGGAAGAAAAAAGGATAAATTGAAAACTATTTATTTCGTGTTTATTTGGTTTGAAGTCTCTTGTTATTGGCTTCGAATATTGCTTCAATTTTTTTGGGTGGGATTTTATCTTTTGCACTTAAAGTTTTTTTGAAAATCTCATTACAAAATATTATAGCAAAAACTACTTCTTTTAGAGACATTGGCTCTCGTTAAAAAGAAAGTCAGAGCAATCTCTTTAACTGAAATTGAAAAAGATTAAAATGAAATCCGCTATGCATATTTCAATGTATCATGCCAGAACATTAATTTCTTGAATGGTCAGGCACCACGTGCTCGTGCAAGTTAAATTATATATTTATTCATTTTAATCCTTTCATTGAATGAGTCACTCTAATATTGCAAACGATCAAAAAATTGTCTCGCATTTATTGTTTAAAAGATATCGCATTTCCTATTTATTTCATTTCATATAATCACGTACTCAAAATGGCATTTTTCTAGGTTTTATTTTCTGTAGTCATTAATTTATTTTTTTAAATCAGAGATTTTGTAAATCCAATGGCAAAAAGTTATTAAAGGCGGATTTTTTTGAGATGCTCGTGCAGATAATAAAATTTTAATTTTCCCCTACGGATTATTGTTGACGCCAGGAATCTCATCCCCCCCATCAAGTTCTGACATGATAAAAATGAAAAAACTATTCCTCAATGTATTTGTCTAATCTATACATCGTGGTTTTCAAATAGCTGTACAACAGAAAAATGCTTAATTTACATTAATAATAAATTGTGGAAAATTTAAAAAGTTGGATCTGGTTAATATGAAGAGGTAATTAAACAAAATGCTGTTTTTGCGCCAAGCTTTGAAATATTTCCTGCCCCTTTTGAAATGCATGATTGTGCTCCTTTTATTTAACTTCCTTTCTTATATAAGTGTCACGATTGCTATTCCACCCCATTTTGATAAGTTTGTACTTTTGAAATGCGTACAGTTTTGAAACTTTGTTGATTACAGATGATAACACTTTCTAATCATTTTAAAATTTTTATTATCAATTAATAAATTTTTATAAACAAATTTTAATTCCAAACTGGTGATGCCATCTGGTATTGTAGTTGAAAAATAAATTACAAAATTCCATTTTATATATAATATAGAAATATAAATCGAAGATGAATATTTTAGAAAAAAATTTAGTAAATATTTTTCTATTTTGTAATAACTTTAAAAAGTATATTTTTTATAGAATATGCTTAAAAAATGTATAAATTTTTTTTTTATGAGAAATGAAAATAAATATTATATTACATGAAAAGTACATTACCAAATACGGAAAAAGGGAAATTCAATATTTTGGAAAAGTAAAGTTGATGCAAGAAAGGAAGGATTTAAAATTTTTTAAATTATATATGTCAGGTATCATCCCCCCCCAAATATATAGATTTACATTAATGATTAAAATAATAATTAAGAATTCAAGGAATATCTAATGTATGAAATACAGTAATTGATTACAAGATTTTGTTGAAATTCAATGTTGTAGATCTTCTTTAAATTCATCAAAATTAATTTTGGCAATTTTATTTGAACAAAATTGTTTTATAATAAGAAAAAAATTTGAATTTTGAACTCCATAATTCAAAAACAGAACTATCTAGACAAAAAAGTAATGGTATTTTTTCCACTAAAATATTGAATTTTCATTGAATGTTGAATCAAATACATGTATCTGGCTGTCTTTTTACATATGCAAGTAATAATTCAGAAGTGCTGCTAGCTAGACGGGAAGAATTTCATATATAATCTTTGTAAAATTATTCATCTGTTTTCAGTTTAGATGGTTATATTTGGAGTATAATTTTGTATATTTTTCTTATATTTGTCAATATGTGAATTGAATTTTTAAATATTTGAATGCTTAAATGATTATTATCTAGTTTGTGATTGTGAACAAACTGTTCAAATTTGGTATGGTTCCTAAAAATTGGTTAATAACCATAAATAGTTAGAGCCATAAATAATCTAAAAATTATTTATGGTTCCTAAAATAATAACTAAAAATCAAATTTTTTCTCTCTACATGAAGACACTAAACATAAAATAAGTCATATTATGGAAGTATTAGAGAAAAGTCTAAGGGAGAAAGTCCTAACTAGTTAAAGGCAATATCTATTTAAATTTGGTTTAAAATGTTGAACTAATTAATATAAATTTTTTTGAAATCAGAAGTACATTTCCTCAAGTTTTCTCTACCTCATTTCGAGCTCAATTACCTCATTATGCACTCAAATACCTCATTATTTACCTCATTAAGAACTCAATTGTCAATGTTGCATAATTCTAATAATAAAACTCATTATGAAAGAAAAATACGACATTCTTAACTGTTGAAGGTGACCTTGGAACATCTGCTGTTATATAATTCTGATGTTCATACCATCATATGGACGAAGAGGTGGGGGAATATTGTTTTTCGAAAGTCTATCAAGGAAAATGTTATAAAAGTGTGTCATGAAAATATTCGGCACCCAGTATCATAACAAAATTATGATAAATGCTCAATAAAGAATATATTAGGAATTATTTTATGTGAATGAGCGTATACCAAATCTATGCAATGTAAAAAGCCTAAGCATAAAAAGCTCATGTACTAATACTGTTAGTAAGAAGTACTATTCGTCACCTGGATTTGGTTAACACAACTATTCCATCATTGCTATGACGAATCTTGGGTAGGGCATATACAATTTCAACCACATTTAGTTATAAACTAGGTGTGCAAATTAAAAACCAACTTTACTAGCTCATGCACTAAAACCTTCAGTAAGAAGTATAATTCATTACCCGGATTTGGGTTAACGCAACAATTCCATAATTATTCTATCATTGCTATGACGAATCTCGGGCAGGGCATGCACCATTTCAACCGCCTTTTGTTAGAAACTAGGAGTACAAACTGAAATTCATCTTTACCAGGTCATGCACTAATACCTTCAGTAAGAAGTATAATTCATTACCTGGATTTGGTTAACGCAACTATTCCATATTTATTCCATCATTGCTATGACGAATCTCGGGCAGGGCATATACCATTTTAAAAACTTTTTGTTAGAAACTAGGTGTACAAATTAAAAACCATATATACCAGCTCATGTACCAAAACCTTCATTAAAAAGTACAATTCGTTACCTGGATTTGTTTAACACAACTATTCCATAATGATTCTATCATTGTTATGATGGATTCTCATTCCAAATTTGGGATCTCTTTGACATCGAAATGAGTAAACATTTCATAAAATAATTTTCCGAAATAGATACTGTGAAATACAGAGCAAACTGAATATTAGACAATTCATTTGGAAGTTATCTACAGCCTTTACTGAAAACTACCATATTTCAAAATTAGCCATAATATAAGCATTTCATATAATTTAAAAGTATGGCAGTGTGCGCAATCATCGTAACTTCAAACTCCTCGAACTATTTGCATTCCCAATATCCTCCAATCTTTTCTGCAAACACCCATCATTGTCATTTAGGTGCTGTGAGATATTACTCGAAGGCAATTTAAATTCTGGATATTTGCATTCCACCCGTACTGGATTTATTCTTCGAAGATTTATTTGGTATATGTGCGTGGGCAAATTCGGGAATCGTACGCTTATTTTTCTTACTTTTTTCTGAAATATGAACTTGGAAATTGAATTTTTAAATTTCTTACTTGCGGAATAAAATTTATCTCTTTAAGTTATGGGTTTTCCAAGAAATTCAAACAGCAAACTGCAGTTACAATACGGATTCAGGAAATCTGAGCAAAGAAGGATAGCTTTTTCGTTGAGATGCTATCTAGAATTTTGATTCTCCCACCCACCCCATAAGTAGCAGAAGCGATTCAGAAAGCAAATGAGTTCTGAAAACTTTTGGAAAAACTTTTTTTTCTAAAATTACAGGGTTATTCGAAAGAATTTCTCTGATTACAAATGACTATAACTTCTTTGTAAATAATCAGAATATGAAAAAAATTTGAATGTAATTTATAAAAGGAAAAAGATGATTTTTGCTTACATAAAATTTGATTATTGTGGTTTTCTTGAGACAAATGATGAACATTGAATTATAATCTGTTTTGTTACCATGCTAGCAATTTTAATATTTTTTTGGTGTTATTAAATTGAATACTTTGCATTAAAAATGGTTACTTGCGTATTAGATCATCGACGCCAAAGGTTGAAATTTGGCGATAAATCGTCGACGCCTACAAAACCATCAAAATGGCGAACCGCAGTTAGGGTTTGAACAATTTTTTAAATAATGGCTGTTTTTTGCCAGTATTAGCGGTTTAGAAATTCGATGGCGACGGCTTCAAATTTGGTGATAAAGATCATCGGTCTAATTCTTAAGTACCTAAAAATGATTTTAAAATTTTATCTTTTGACTTAATTTGTTTCAGAAATTTTTTATAATGCTTCGTTATACTCGTTACTTTAAAGTATTTAAATAATACTTTAAAGAAAAGATCCATATACAGGTTGAAAATACGTTATGTTAAAATTAGGGTTAAGCAAATATATGAAATATATTTGCTTAACCTGAAAGCTGGTATCCACGATAACTAAAAACCGAGTGATAAGCATGTAAATCAATAACTAATTTATTTAAATAAGTGACAGCCAAAAGGGTGGATAAATCTAATGATATACTCTTTGCTTAATGCTGAATTGCTCATGGATTTTGAAAAACTTGTGGAGAAAAAGATTTTTTTTTGATATCAGTACAACAAATATTTTATCCTCTATGATAGACGCGAGTAATGAAGAACCCAGTAAAATTGGGTTCTTCATTACTCGCGTCTATCATAGAGGAAAAATTGGGTATTAAAAGCTAAATCTGAAATTTCAAAGCTAAATTATTTACTAAACAAGTAAGGTAAAAAATAAAGTTTAAAAATCAATTCTTATTTCGGTTAACAACTAAAATTTTTATTTTAGCTACTTTTTATTAAATAATTGCAGTTAATACAAACGTGTATGTAAATATGGTATAATGACAATATTGCGGCAAAATAAAAAGCGAATTTTCTTGAAATATTCCATTTTCCTTTCTGTATATGCTGTTTGAACTCTCATCCCAAGGGATGCGAATCTAACGCCCTACCAACCAGACTATCTTGGTCTAACAATTACAATTACTATAAATAATTGATCAAAAAATTATACTAGCATTGAATTTTCAACGCCAATTGAGGATTCAAAACCAATTCTGGAAAATCAAATAGCGTGATTTTTCTACACCAGTCGGAGTAAAGATTTTTTTTAAATTTTAAGATAATGTAAAAATTATTTTGGTTTTATGGTATTTTTGGATGTTATCACGATGCAAAACCAAAATTTCAATTAATTTATTAAAAAATTTTAAACAATTGCTCAGAAAAAGACATTAATAGTATACAAAATATTTGGATCAAATTCCATAGTTTTAGAGAGCCAAAATAAACATCTTTATTGTTAATGAAGCTAAAGATTTTAAAAAAAATCCTCCTATATAATCAGTTTCAATTATTTAGACCCTGTATCTGTATCCTACTTTTTCGATTTAAAGGCAAAGACAGAAAATTACCAATTTATTATTTTAAAAATAAGAAAAACTATTTAAATATGTTTAATAATTTATAGTTATTGATTTTCTTTAAATTTATTTTAAATATTTCCAGAGCTTAGTTTTTGCCTTGATGGTCAAATCAATCCCTTTCGTTTTGAAGAAAAATCTACTTTCAATAATGAATCATTAATGAATGATAGATTATTAAATCCATTGTCGATTCACTCATGAGTTAAAATTAAGAGACGCTTCTTTGCAGATAAAGAATAAAGACAATACGTATGGAATTTCTTAATTGCAACAATTGCTTAGAAATAGTAATGATTTATGAGAGAACTTCATTTCTTTATTAGAATATAGCAAATAATAAGCTCTAATTTGATTCCTATGAGTTAGAAAAATAATTTGACTTGATATGGAAGGACTAAGTCATTACCAAAACGTTATGCTGAAAGCTGATCGTTTTAAAAGCTATAATTGCTTTTTTAAAATTAAGTACAATGATAAATTTTTTTAAATAACGTTATTTTTTTTAAAAAAAAATCTTGGATTTTATCCAAAATATTATCTACAATATTTTAAATAGTGTTTAAAAAATTAAATAAACGTATTTCTCAATCATTTCTCATCTCATTTGCACCATTTCAAATATTTTTCTCGTAACTTTCTTATCATTTTTTAAAGAAAAAAATGAAAACTTCATTTAATAGAAATTTTTGAAAGTTAAATCAAGGAGAAATAAAAAACTTATTGTTTTTTTAAAGAAGAGTAATAATGAGAGAAAGTACTATTAAGGTGATTACTTTGACTTTCAACATTAAAAAAAATTGATTGATGCAAAAATTTGTTAAGAAATATTTATCAAGTGAATTAAAAAAATATTAAAGATTATTTTACAAAAAAATTATGACGAGTATGGCTTTAAATTAAGGTTAAAATTATATAATTTAGAAAATAACTTTCTATAAAAGTTACTATTAAAACAATTTTTTAATAGCTTTCTTACTAACCAAATACTGAAGATAAAGAAATAATATTTTTTATGAAATACGTTTTCTTAGATACTGCTGTGATTTTAGATATTTTTATTATGTAATACTGATCCTATGAAAAGAAGGAGGTAAACAATACTTTGAAAAATCAAAATAGGAAAAGACTCCAGAACAGACTTACTTAGATTATGATGTATTTCCGAATTTTAAAAAAATTATGACATACTTTTAGATTTAATTTTAATTTGATTGATTCTTTAAAAAAACTGTGAAAAAACACGGAGAGGAATATAAACTTTTTTATTCACATCGATGAAATATCTTTTTGCCTATTTCCAGCAATTGGAAAAATAATGTGACTTTTTTGCCTTATTAATTAGATTGATTTTAATAACATTCAAAGGAAAATTACGTATTAATATACTAAAAATCTGCAATCCCGAAATATTAAATATTTTGCATAACTGAAAAACTAATAATCAGAAATTCATACAATTTTATTCTCAACTGACATAAAAAATTATATCAAAACCTCGTTAGCTATTTTAATCTTACTAATGATCCATTAACTATTCGTTTTGTGTTTTATTATTATTAAGTTGTTTTTGAATTTCCAACGAATTGCTGATTGAACTTCTTAATGTGATTTTAATTAATAACTTCTTTCAGTTATTAATTAAAATCACATTTCAACCTTCAAATGCAGAAATGTCTTTTATATTATTATACTTTTTCCTAGAAAATAATATCTATAAAGCACCATACAGTTTAGATAAATTAACATATATAATCTCTGATACTTTATCAGCGCAGGAATTTTAATGCTTATTTAGATGATAAGGACGATGACTGAATCTCTATCTTTAAAACTTTACGAAAGGGAGACTATTTCCTATTGCTGAATTTAAATTATAACAAGATTTTATAATTATTGAGATTTTAACGAATGGAAATTCAAATCTTCCTTTTAAAAGGTAAGGCTTACTTCTATTGTAATATTTGTCGAATGAAAAAAATTGATAAAGTTTTAAATATTTATTTGGATTTATAAATTTTTAAGAGTTAATTATGAGATTATTTTAAACTTTTCAGTTCAATATTTATTTTGAGCTCAGTCAAGCATGAATAAAAGCAGACATATTTCACGAAATTTGCTTTTTTATTATTAACCAAGATAACTGAATATTCCTATAGGCTGAGATATTTATGTGAAAGAGGACAAAATATATATTCCCTAAAAGAAAATTTCAAAAGCCTGCCTTCACGATTGTAATATTTGTCTAGAGAAAAAAGTGATAAAGTTTTATGCATATCTTTAAATTTATAAATTTTTAAGAGTTTAGTATGAGATTATTCCAAATTTTTCTGTTTAATATTTATTTTGCTCTCAGTCAAACACGCATAAAAGTAAACATATTTCATGAAATTTGCTTTTTTATTATTAATCAAGATAACTGTATTTTCCTAAGGGCTAAGATATTTATGTGAAAGAGGACAAAATATCAAGATACTGCACGAAAAATTGGTACCAAAGCGTGGACGGAAGGCGATACAATCTTGTCGTATGACGTATTGCCCTGCACAGCATCAACCTTTCAGTCTAAAAACCCAAGTAGTTAATCACGTGATTCTTATCACGATATCATAAGGGGTAATACAATAAACGACCGGCGTTGGCCATTCTGGGGACAGTTAAGTTACCTTATAAATCAAGAACGCTCCCCACGAAAATACAGACGGTTTTTTGACAAAAACGGGAAATCGAATCGTGGACGTGTGAGATTTAATAATTTTAGAAGGTTTTTATTCATTTTTATCATGTCAGAACATGATGTTGTTTTTTGGATGAGGTTTTTGACATCAACAAAAATCCATAGGCGAAAAATAAAAATTTTATTATCTGCACGAGCAAATCAAAAAATCAGTTTTTAATAATGCGTTGTCATCTCATTTATAAAAACTCTGATTAAAAAAAAATAAGTGAATGACTACAGTAAATAAAATCGAGAAAAATGTCATTTTAAACAGGTGATTACATGAAATGAAATAAAGAGGAAATGAGATATTTTTTTTGAACAATAAATGTAAAAATTGAACATTGAATAAAAATTGAACTTTAATAACATATAGCCATCGCATTTACAAAAGCTTTGATTTTTAAAAAATAAGTTAATGACTAAAGCAAATAAAACATAGAAATATGTCATTTTGAGAGCGTGATTATATGAAATGAAATAAATAGGAAATGTGACATTTTTTTAAAACCATAAATGCATGACAAAGTTTTTAAAATTGTTAGCAATACTAAAGTAATCATCCAATGAAACCATTAAAATGAATAAAAATATAATTTAACTTGCACGAGCACATGGTGCTTGGCCGTTCAAGAAATTGTGCTCTGAAATGATACATTGAAATATGCCTAACTAATTTCATTTTAATTTTTATTTATTTATTTTTCATGTTGTGTTGCACTTGAATTTAGAAATCAAGAAAAATTTAAAAACCAAGCAATTATATTTCGGACAAAGGAAATAAGTATTATAAAAGGAGTAAACAATTAATTTTTCAGCCACTATAAATTTACTAAATATACCCTTAATTTAATTCTTACTCCTTTTTCTACCGAATACACTTCTTTGTAAATTACATATTTTATCCTGCTATGGTTATTGGCATATTATATACATTGTAGATCATACAATTATCCTTGTATCTTGCATCTAAAAACTAAATTTTTTTGTTAAATAGTCGACTTTTCAATCTATATTCTCTATTAATTCCAAAAGTATCCAGCAGCTTCGGAGTTATTTATAATTTTGTCAAAATTAATAAGGAAATCGTATTGGTTTTCTTTTAGTTTTTTCGTGGTAAAGTTAAATTAAATTATGGCGTTTTAAAAATTATGAGGAATTAATTTATATGAGGAAAAGAAAAGCTCAAAACAATCTTTTCTACGAGTGATCAAAGAAATGATATAAAATTCGTGTTCATTAAAAATAAAATTTGTTTATTTTACCATTAACATATTCTAGCAATGAAATGAAATTTCTTGGTAGACATAGATTTGGAATTGGATGCAACTGATTTTGGGAAAATATACTCCTAAAATTATCCATTTCCAATTAGAAGGTTAAAATACTGTCATAAAGGCTTGAAATTTCGAGGAAATTTTCATTTTAATGTAGAACAAATATTGTTCATTTAGATCTTGTTATTTCACTATTAACTGATTAAAAAATAACACGTCAGAAGATTTTTACTTAGCAAAAAAAGAAAAAAAATGAAAACCCATCACCTAAAAATTATTGCAAAATCTAGCCACCTTCGCCTTAACTATGAAATAAATATTGTGGAAATAAAATCCACCTACTTCTATATTACTCACATTTTGATTTAAAAAAAGACTCAGTTTGGTATTTTTTTTCAGTGTTTTATTTTTAATGGGACATTAGAGCTTGAATGATGGGCCACTTAAGAATATTTCGCGAAAACACTTTAGATAAGATTTCAGATTTAGAAAAAGTGGATTAGACTTTGAAGCTCTAATTGAAAGGGATTTTTTACCTTATCAGTTTGAAGTATTTATTTTATTTGCCACTTTCTGGAGTGTAAGTTGGAATATCAATGATCTTAAATGAGGACTCAAAATTTTCTTTGAGGGAAGGGAGGCAAATATATTGGAGAAAAACCACAACACGTGGAAGTTTCTTTAAAATAATGTACGTTTTGTAGAATGTGCTTCGAATTTTAAATTCCCTCTTGTATGTTCCTTCATTTTTGATGTAATCTTCAGGGACATTGGAAAATCAATGTAGTGATACTAAGATATGACAGCGGGTTATTAAATGATTAAATGTTTTGAAGTTATGTAGAAAGTTTTATAAATTTAATTAATAAAAATTGAAAAATAAAAACAATGAAGTTATTCAAATTCGTGCCCATTTTATTAAGTTGTGAATGATAAAATTTATTCCTATTTAGAACGAATTAAAATAATAAACTGCTTTAATTCTTTTTAATGAAGTGTTTATATTATTTGAACCTACCTATAATAAATTGAAATTAAAAATTAAATCAATTTAATTTTTAATTTAGTCTCAAAATATAGAAAGTCTTAAAAAATTACGAAGCAAATTTAATCAACTAATTATTTTTAGAATTTGTGAATGTAAATAAAAGATGATAATTATAAAAATCTGAATATTCTAATTTATTTTTGAGATATTTATAATGAGTGAAAACTCTTTTAATTACTCTTTTATCCATTTCCATTACATAGAAAACCAGATACATTAATTATTAAAATCAGCTTCTTAAATTCTGATTTCTGTCAAACATTTTTATAGCAATTATGATTCAAAATGGATTAAAAAATAAGTGCCAGGATTTATATATTAATGATTGAAAATTTTACTTTATTTTTCACTGTAAATAGAGATTGAGAAAAATAATTAATTAGTTTTGTGAAGCATAAAACAGTATTCTTAATAATCAGAAATTGCATTAGTTTTTTTTTATGACTAGAAGTGAACAAGGGATTTTTACCGAATTTAAGCTAATAAAAAAGAGACATGCAGTTTAATTTTTACTCTTTTGAGGTCTTTGATTTTTGGAGAGTCATTTCAGGTTTTTTTAATAATTGTTCTTAATTGATGTGCTTTTATTATTATTGTTCTTATTTATCAGTAAAAGTTGTATTTATTTATCATTCCCGGACTGTGTTTGTGTCAATTTTTTGAAACCAAGATGATTTTGATGCAATTTTAATATTATGCGTAATTTAAAATATAAAATAACAATTTTGTTTCTAATGTTCCATGTATAGAAAAATCAATTTTTGCGGAAATTTAAAGTTCTTCAATTTGAAAGAAATTAGTCGAATTATATATAGATATTTGTATTAAATTAAAATTATAATATATTTATAAATAATTTGTTCATTGGAAATAAACGTGGTCATTTTGTTTTAATTTATAATTATTATCTTTTTACAGAAATGCAAATTTTAAAAACCTTTTCAAGAATAATCTTTCTTTTATACAGAAGTCGTAGAAGGATAGATAAATAATCTTTACGATTCTTTATTTATAATCAAGGAATAAAATAATATATTCTAAAATATTTATCCCCATTTTATACAGTATTAATTCTTTTAAAATCTGAAGGTTTAGATTATGTTACTAATTATTACAAAAAAAGTTATCATAGAATAAATAAAAGTAAAGTACAATATTGTATTGCAAAAATTTCTAATTGAAATAATTTTTTTTTCTGACGACAAGAAGCTGAACAAAAATCATAATATTAATCAAAATGGGATTATTGTGATAATTAAGGAAGATTTTATTTTTTACGATGGAAAACGAAAGATATAAATTGATTGAAATTTAAAAATAGTGTGTAATCATTGGCTCTTTCCTAAAGGAAATAAAAGAAAAAAAAATTAAAACTAAACTGAAGATAAAAAAAACAGACGATAAAAGATAGAAAAATAGAAAAAAAAGAGACATTCTAATAATAGCTATTTCAGAGCTTTTGTTTCAAATGAAAGCTATTCCTTATTATCTTTTAAAACTGAATTTTAATATTTTATCTTTGTTTTTATGAAATGTATTTTATTCCTTGCTTTTGAATATGTGATGAGTAAAAACGGAATCATGATTGGAATATTCAGTTAATTTAAAGTTATTATTGATAATTATTGAAATAAAATTATTTTTGTATTGATTTTAAATTTCACTAACTTATGCTGCTTGTTGTGATTCTTTAATAAAAAAAAGTTACATATTTTTATATTTGAACACGTTGAAAAATATTTATTTTGTAAGTGTGGAAAATGTCTATTTTCAACTTTTTAAAAATATCGGTTTACTTTTTTATAATATCAGTTTGTCTTTTTTTCCCTTTCCTATAATTGTGTAAAAATATTTGAGAAGTATTAATATTAATTTATTGGAATAAAATATTGTTAAAATGAAATAATATTGTTATTGTTAAAAGTAATATTCGATATTATTTACAGAAATTAATGTTTAATGGTAAATATAAAAATATGAAATATTCTCTCAAAAGTTAGTATGCTAAAAATATATTTATTTTCTTTGTCATTTGTTATCTAGCCCCATATAAAATTTTTCTTCTAATAATTTCATGGCAGTCGTTTGACTTTATTCTTTTTCTTTGTAATTTCGATCTAATTCTATAAACTGATAGAATATCTAGTGAAAATATAATATATACTAGAAATTTTATGTTTGATAGATTATTTGAAATTATTCTTAGATTTTTAAAAGTATATTTTCTTTTATTGTACAGCACTAATAATAGATTAATTTTTGGAAAAAATATACTCCTTTTCATTAACTTGCATCCTTTGTTTTGAATATACTGACATTTCCCTGATTTAAAAATTTTCTTTTAAACCTAGATATCCTTGACAAATTGGGAAGCTGTAACTTTGATGTGATTTTCTAAATACTTCAGGTATGTTAAATTTTGGACAATTTATGAAAGATTTTCTAAAATGAAGGAAATCAAAATTAAAGAAAATTTGTGCCGAAAAAAAAACTGATGTGATTAAAAGGGATTTTTTTTGAATTTGATAATGCAAAAATCTTTTTTTTTTTGAGAAAATAATATAGGAAGTACGAACATCAATTTACACAAGCAATTTATATCGATTTTCTTGTCGAGGATTAAGCCTACTGTTGCATTTGGTTGAACTTTTGGGTTGATGACTAATTTTATCCCCTTGATTTCTTTTATATCTTGCTTCTACTGATTAAATGAAAGTTTTAGTGCCACAGAGAGCACTCTTCCTAGCATTTCTAATAGTATTTTGCTGTTTCATTTATTAAATAAGTAAAAAGTAGAATTAAATGTATCTGTAAAAATATAAAATTAAGTATTCTGAAAAGTTGATATATTGATATATGTACAATAAATGCACTCGATATTGTTGCTCTAATATTGACTGTGAAGTCACAATTATTTTGCAGTTATCTCAGATTTGTTTATCAAACTGAATATAAAAAATTATTAAAATGAAATCTGCAATGCTTATTTCAATGTATCATGTCAGACATAATTTCTTGAACGGCCAAGCACCACGTGCTCGTGCAAGTTAAATTATATTTTAATTCATTTTAATTGTTTCATTGAGTGATTTGTATTGCTTTAGTATTGCAAACGATCCAAAAACAATTGTCCCGCATTTATTGTTTAAAAAATATCACATTTCCTATTTATTTCATTTCATATAATCGCGGGATCAAAATTACATTTTTCTAGGTTTGATTTTCTGTAGTCGTTAACTTATTTTTTTTAAGATCAGAGCTTTTGTAAATGGGATGGCAACACGTTATTAAAAGCTGATTTTTTGAGTTGCTTGTGCAGATAATAAAATTTCCATTTTTCTCCAACGGATTTTTTAAATTTTTCGCCGACAGTTTTTATTTTATTTTTCGCCAACGGATTTTTTTGACTCCACAAACCTCAATCCCAAAATAACATCATGATCTCACAAATTTAGAAAATATGAGTACTTAGCTAGGTGTTCATCTTCTTCGTCTTCATGTTGAAAATACTTTATCAAAAAATATGGAAATTGCCTTTTTCTTCAGTTTACCAATGAATATTTATGTAAAATACTTTCTTCGACAGAAGCTTTAATTATTATGAAATGAAATGTATGATGTCAAACCCATTCAATACGAAATGTCAAGATATCGTCTTTTAAATATATACTCAATTGTTTCTCCACTAGACAAACCAGAACGCTGAGAGCGACGTCCACGATTGCTCTTTTCCAAACAGAAAGTCGCAGCAGGAGAAATGCCCCTCATCCAAACTCAAGCAGCCCCGTTAAATGATGCTTGACGTTGCTCCGGAACCGGGGCTCTTCATATTAGTTCGACAGCACTTGGCCGACGAATGACAATAGGACGGACAGGAGATAAAATTTATATTTAGCAACGCGAATGTGCTTCTAAAGAGTAGAGAATAACTTTCCGGGAAAATGTACTTTGATGTTAATTAAAACTTGTTTTAGTATTAAAAAAGGGATGTCTTTGTAAAATTCAGTAGTTGGATGATTAGTGGATTTTTACAAACTAAGGAAATTTAGCACTTTGTGTTGGAGTGAAATAACATGATTACAAAAGCTTAATTAACGCTGTTATGAGGAATTTGATAATTGATTAGTTGTGAGAAAAAGTTGGTAGATTCAAGGAAAAAATCTATAAATTAGTGTAAATTTGTAAATGTTTGAATGAAATCATGATGATTAATGCTAATTTTTATAAAATTTTCAGAATAAATTAGCTATAGTTCTTTTTGTTCTTTTGATTCCATATACTAGGATGATCTTGTGAAATAATTATGAGAGAATATATTGTTTTAATGGTAAAGTCCCGAACCAGGAGCAAGAAATCTCCAAGTCTGAAATGGATTCCACTAAGCTTGGTGCACGTAAATCTTTAGACCAATCGACTAATATTCTTTTTCCATCCATTCAATTCACCAAAAATGGAATATAGTCGTGTACGCAATGAACATACGCATGTACGGGATTGGTACTCTTAAATCTTTTGACCAATATCTAGTATTCTTTTCCCCTCCATTCAACTCACCAAAAATGGAATACAGTCGTGTACGCAATGAATGTACGCTTGTATGGGACTGGTGCATATAAATCTTTAGACCAATTGTCTAGTATTCTTGCCCTTCATTTAATTCACCAAAAATTGAATATAGTCGTGTACTCATTGGACATACGCATGTACGGGATTGATGCACGCAAATCTTCAAATAAATCAAGCACGTAAATCACATTTCGGAGATACCAAATCCTCCTAATCAAAACAACATCATGTTCTCACATGATAAAAAGTAAAGATAATCATTATAAATTTAAGTTCAAATTTATGAAATTTGCCTTAACGATTAGCTTGATAACATTCTTTTGATTAGGACATAAGTTATCAGGCTAGGTTTAAAGCAAAAAATGCAATTACATTTAATGATTTGAAATTCGAGAAACATCATTTTAGACAGAAATAATTTTTTATTTTTAATCAGCGCAAAACAGAAATACTTTTATAATAGTTTTTGATAATACTAAGAGATAAAAAGGAAATCAATTAGATTTTAAACCCTAAGTGAATGAAAAAGTTTATTGCGTTTTCTATAGAATAAATATTTCACTATGATGTACTCTCGTGAGACATAATATGCTTAAACAAAGCAACGAAATTTAATAAAATTTGGCACGCTCATATCAAAAATCTTTATGTATATTAAAAAACACATATAATTTTTAGAATAATTTAGTTTAGTTATATTTTACAGTCACTTTCAATTCAAAACATGGAATAATTTGATAAAAAAATACACCATTAATGATGAATTCAAATGTTCTTAAAGTGTTGATTTAGAAAAAAATACTATCTTGCAGGCATTTATACACTAAACAATGAGAGAAGTATACATAAATATGAAAATTATAAATACATATTATCTTTTAAATTCTCTGTTTTTTTAAGTGTGTTATTTTTATTGAAAATTCATAAATAAATTTCCAAACCATTCAAAATTTATACCAACTTTGTTTCAAAACCATTCGGTAACAATTTTTTTTCTTTTAATTCTATCCCTCGAGGGGCACCTTGAAATGTGGATGAGAAGTTTCCTGCAAAGTGTGTGTTCTCACCTCCCTTGGAGGGTACAGGAAAAGATGGGCCTTTGGCTTCTCCCATCGATGATTGGATGTACTTCCTTAGGGAAGGGTTGTACCTTGACCGGTGATGGCCCTTATGACTGAATTACAGTTTCTGCTAGTGTTGCTGTTGCGGGGATTTGGTAATTTAGTATTTTTTATGCATGTGCCTTCCGGTGTCAATGAGTCAGTGATATGACTTTTCTTTTAATTGCGGTTTCATAAGGGTATTTGATTTAGCTGACAATATAAAAATTTGTATAATTAATTTTTAAATCAATGTATACAAAATGTATATTAAAAATTTGTTTCGAAACTGATTCGAAGATTAATGGTGTCGAAGAAATTCAAATTTAGTGCGAACTCAATTAAAAGATATTTTATTTAAAAACATTCTTATATATACCATAAGTAATCAGAAAACCGGTAAATTTAATTCATTTAACCACAATGAAAGAAACAGAATTTTATTTTGTCTTGGACAAAATCAAGAAAGTCAGAAAGATTAATTTTATTTTTTTGCGTTTAAAAGACTTTTATTCATATTGCCATTTAATGGGGGGAGAAAATATCTTATTAGAAAAACGGGTATAAAATAAAATAAACCAAGAAACTTTACTTTTTGACAAACCTTAATTACTGGAAATATTTTTAGTATCAATTTTTGCTTCTTCTTTCCCATCTGAAATATGGTTAGCAATTAACTAGGGAGGAAACTAAGATGTAATGAATGTTTCTTTTAACTGCAAAAATTATTATTGAGCATAATAATGTCAGCGAGACATTTAATTTAATATTCCAGTCGCATGCCATTATTTTGTTTAATGATTTTACGTACAATAAATCACGCTGCATTCTTGGGTGTAAAACATAAAATGTGCACGATTACGCTTCATTAGCACTTAGCAGTTAATGACGCTATTTCTAGTTCGACGCATAGAATGTCCGGCATTGGTAATTAAGGCTTACGGCATCGCAGTCATCTGGTGCTGATGCGTACCATGACGTCTGTTGAGCGGAATGTTCGAATAATTAAAATTCGTCGACTGAATACTGTTTGGTAACAATTTATATGAGTAGATAGAGGCTTCACAACGAATTAGTCCGACAAGTGATGATGAAATGGGAAATGGGGATAAAATTTGTAAATAGAAGGTTAGGAAATAAATAAGAGAAAACATTGTACTGACTTTTACCCTGACAATCAAACAGTAATTAATTTAAGAAGGCATTTCTATTCGAATAACATTAATACTTTAAAAATTAAAATAAAAAAATGAGCAAACATTATAACATATTTTATATCTAAATAAATTGATCAAAGCGACTTTCAGATTTAGTGATTTCAAGTATTTAATAGCTTAAACTATTTTAGTGGACTATAAAACTTGGCATAATGTAGCATAGCAATTGTAAGAATAAAGGATAATAAAATAACAATAAAAAGATTAAAAGGAAACCTGCTATGCATATTTCAATGTATCATGTCAGAACATCATTTATTGACTAGCCAAGCACCGCGTCTCGTGCATGTTAAATTATATATTTTTATTCATTTTAATGGTTTCATTGAATGAGTCACTTTGGTACTGCAAACGATCAAAAAAATTGTCTCGCATTTATTGTTTAAAAAATATTTCATTTCCTATTTATTTCATTTTACATAATCACGTGCTCAAAATGACATTTTTCTAGGCTTTATTTGCTGTAATCAATAACTTATTTTTTTAGTCAGAGCTTTTGTAAATGCGATGACATCATGTTATTAAAAGCCGATTTTTTGAGATGCTCGAATGAATATTTTAGGAAATTTAAAAATAAGTATTATAAAAAACAATTTTTAAAATCAATTTCTTCTTAAGTAATTAGGAAAAAAAAATCTGCTACATTTTATTAAATAATTACAATTGCTCTTGCTCTCCGTTTTACAATTGAAGGAGGGATGCTGTAGCTTCTAAGGGTATGACCCCTGAGCACATCAAAGCAGAATCTGCCCTCTAGCTCACAAACGTCAAAACGTACCTTTTTACGGACTGTATTTCCTTCATGCACTTCATTCACAGATCGTAATTTAGATCTGAAGCAGAATACGATCACTTCTGACCCAATACTACCCGTGATATTATTCTTAACATGGAGAACTTTGTGACCGCGACATATTTAACCTCCGCCACATATGGAGAATCTTTAGCTGACAAGTTTGAGCTCTCTACCCAAGGGATGCGAAACCAACACTCTACCAACCTATTTACTAGCTTGAATTATTTTAGAGGAAAAATTTGGCATAATATAGCATAGCATTTGGAACAATAAATTATAACGAAAATAATAATAAATTTTTAAATTGTTCCAATTAAAAAAAAGAGAAAAATACTTTCTTAAAAGAAATTATTTCACACAAGAAGATTTTTAATAATTAAAAATCAAAATTGCTACTAATTACGCACAAAAGAGCATTGAAAATATTTCTGACAAAATATTTACTATGTCAAATCACATACTTGAGCACGACATGCTATTTTCATATTTCAATTTAAATAAATCATTACTTGACAGTTAGAGAGATAATTTGACGCAGAGAATAATATAATCTGCCAGGAAAGTTCGAAAGATTGTATTATTTCTATTATCTTATTTTTTCCAAATATGCGTTGTTATTAAAATATAAAAATCTCTATAAATTCTGAAATTAAAAAAAAATCTTATCTTTTGTTTAAAAGTAAATAAATCAATTAAATTCGATCGATGTATATTGATTTATTCTTGTAAACCTATAGATATTAAAGCAATGGCAATTTTAAAGAAAAATTATATTTGCAGATGGATTCGGAAGTAAGAAAAATTATTGCAAGCAGCACCGATGACCGTAAAGTAAGGAAATTGATAAATGCATTTTACATTGATGTCGAAGATATTCTATTACAAATCTAATAAGAAGTTTCCATGTAATTATTGAGTTTTCTATTTTCTGTATTATGAATTTGTATAATTTCTTCCTTCGTGGTAGGTCTTTTGTTAAGGAAGGTAACTTTATAGATACAATATTTGCTTCTGGATAGATGTAAAGTCTGTATCTCAAGCTTCAGTGACCATTCGGCGACTTGAGAAAAATGAAGGACTCAGAATATTTGAAAATCTCATCGGCAGTTCTAATACAATTCAAGTTCCTACATTTATTCTAGAACACCGTATACCACGATAGTTATAAAAATTCCAGAAATGGAATTTCTAGAAAATAGCCGTATAGAGTAGTCAGTTGATTTGAGCTCAAGTGAGTAGTTGAGCGAAATTTATCTTTTGGAATATTCTCTTGTGAACTCTTTTAAGCACTTTGTTTGATACGATAGTTTATTACCCGTTTGCTGCTACTTGCACTACATGCTATTTTATGCGTGTTCTTCTGTATTTTGCTGCTATATATTCATGTGTTCGTGGAGTATAAAGATACGTTATTCCCCCGTTTTGGATCTTTTTGGATAAATATTTAATATTAATTCTATGACAGTATTTTCGAATTTACAGCAACATATATTTTGTGTGCAATTTATCATGTGTACTTGACAATGTAGAGGAAGAAATATTTAACAGGTCGCATGTTTTCTGTAATATTTGTAATTAATTTATAACTAAAAAATGAAATGTTAATATATTTTTGTTTATTCAAATTTGAGAGATATCGATGAATCTTTGAACGCATAGTGGGCGTTTAATTTTTATTTTGCTAAGAAAAGAATATTGTTTTTTGAAAATTTGGAGAGATTTATTTTTAAAAAAATTCGATCTTGAGATCAAAACATAAAAGAAATTACCATTAGAAATATTGAACAGGGGAGAAAAAATAAATTGACTCAAGTTAAAGGAAAGTATTTTTTAGTAAATTGATTTTAATTAGATTTATTAGCATTCTAGCGTCACCACCAAACACTCCTATTATCCATCATAAAGTGGCGTTTGTACATATTCAATAATTTTTTCAATGAATTGATTTAATTTTACCAATAACGAATTCTGCGTGATTTTGTATCGAGCACCTCGTTAGCTTAATAAGGAAGTTACAAAAGCTTTTTTTATTGTTTGTTATTTTTTTATGTATCTACCGATTTAAACACTGGATAACACTGGGCTTTGACGAAGCACATTAATGAATAATACCTACCTCATTTTATAAGAAGTTCTGTATATACTAACAAAGTTTACTCGGAAAGACTGAAAAGGAAAACAAAAGTTTTTGCTTTGTTATTTTGATTTGACTTGTATAAAGTATAGTATGCAACTGGGTAATTATATCCAGAAGTACAAAAATAAGCTAAATTTATAAATACATTTAATTTCGTTTGATTCTTACTTGTTAATTATAATATAGTTAATGTATGAAGCAAAATTTTAAATTGTTCGATACAATCATTTGCACAAGATATCTTTAATTGTCCAAAAACTTGAAAAGATATGAAACAATTTTAACAAAAAGAACTAAAGAAGAAAGTTTAAGTAAGACACATGTTATTGGATTAAAAAAACAGAAACATTAATTTTAATTCTTTCCTATATTTTATTTTTCAATTTTGATTCACTAGCCGTCTTTGGCAACCACTAGTTTTCAGGAATATTAGATCTGCTTAACATATTTGAAATCTTTTATTTAAATTTCGATATTCATGGTTTCCTTAACAAACCATTTTTAAGTTTCAGGTAGTAGTAGGAATTTAAGTAGCATTATTTTAATAGCCTTACATGTATTTTTTTAAATGTCTCTGAAGTCTTCATTCGGGCAATAGTTATTAAATCAAAATCAGTTTTGAGATTCTGCCATTTTAAAGTTATCAATTGTTATTAAAATTTATTTTCTTTTCTTTTGATTACAGAAAACGGTTTAGTAATGATTAGATAGCTAGCTTATAATAGGATATAGTTAATTAAATTACATTTCAAAACGATATTTTTTATGAGTTTAATGATTTTTTTTTACCTTCCGAAATCTAAACAACTTTTGAAACTTTTTATCATGTCAGAACATGATGTTGTTTTGGGGATAAGGTTTTGGCGTCAACAAAATAAGGGAAAAATAAAATTTATTATCTGCACGAGCATCTAAAAAAATCAGCTTTTAATAGCGTGTTGCCATTGCATTTACAAAAGCTCTTATTAATAAAAAATAAGTTAATGGCTACAGCAAATAAAATCTAGAGAGATGCAATTTTGAGACCAGTGAAACAATTAAAAGGAATTAAAAATAATTTAACTCGCACGAGCTCGTGGTGCTTGGCCGTTCAGTAAATTATGTTCCGACATGAGACATTGAAATATGCATAGCAGATTTCCTTTTAATCTTTTTTGAATCAGCTTGATTATTTAACTGAAGTGATGATATTAATTAAAGTGATAATTTACTTAATTAAATTTATTTTAGTATGAGATATAAGTTTAAAAAAATCACACTGAAAAATATATCATTGAGTGGTACTGATAATTTAACCAATCACATGATAATAGATATTTAATTCTTTCTTTGGCATTTTCCACATTTAGTATTTATAACATTATTTCAAAAATCAAATATTATAGAAATAGATATTTATTTTAGCGATATCTTTATATTTATTAATTATAATTTTAAAATAAAATCAGCTTTATTT
>JAOUZG010025323.1:759312-777141 GCA_026289955.1 Argiope argentata
TAGGGAGAGTATGAGTTAAGAGTAGGAATTGAAAAATACAAAGAAAAAAAGCTCTATCTAGAATTTACAGTATTAAAAGGAGACGATGATGAGGTATATATTTCTAAACTGATAAGCGGCAGTGAAAAGAAACTTGCTAATGGAACGAATCCCAAAGCTAGTATTATTTGAAACGTAGCTACTTAGTAAATTTCCCGAAAAACTCAGATTCTTTTTGCATTTTCTCTACAGAATTGTACTTTCCTAACTTTCATTAATGAAAAAAGTTAAGCAATTAAATTTTTGATGCTGATTTAGAAGAATTGAATGAGTTTTATAGTAATAAATAAAGATAATGTTAAAAATTATGAAAAAATATTGCATAAAAATTGCCGACTTCATAGCAAAACTGTATGAAAATTAAATATTGAACAGATATTATTTTATGTATAAGACAATTATATTTTAAGACGGTGTAGAAACCTATTTTGTATAATATTGATTACAAATGCATTTGCAAAAGAACTTACAAATTTTGTTTATATTTTAATAAAGTAAAATTCTAGTTAAATTTCAAATTTCGAGGAAAAAATGTACATACTACTTTCGGAGTTATGTTTATGTATATTTATTACATTCAGCAATTACTCACAGTTATTTTTCTTCAAGAAATATAAACCCTCTGTATAACGTGGAAGTTTGGAGATAGATGTGTCCACTCAGATTCCGTCCTCTTCATCTAACTGCTTTTAAAAATTACATGGTCGGTCACAAAATTGCCCTTTAATTGCTTTGCAAATGCTTTAATTAAACTAAAGAAACCAAACTCCATCAGAAAGTTAAAATTAACTATAGTTCGAGGATTAAAATTCCTTTCTATTTATGGTTTTTGTTATAAGAACGCTTTAAAACACAAATTAGATTTAAAAGTCGAAAATTCTCAAGTTACAAGCAAGGAGAAATACCCAATAAATATAACGCTTTTATGAGTTAAAACAATTTTCTTAAATGAATTTTTATTAAATGAATGATCAATTTTCTTTTCATATAATGCTTTATATCAGAATATTTTAATTTCTTGGGAAAGTTGGGTAAAAAATGAAATGAGTTTATCAATAAAGACATAATATTAATAAAGCCTAAGTTTCCATAGAAATGTCATTGCATGAAAGGCTTTTTGAATGCCTGCTCAGTTTAAGTTTGGTAAAAGGGGGTTACAAAAAAGGCCTATAATCATTGTGTTATGAAGGATTCAGTTCTTTTACTCAAGATGGAAACCTATTCCATGCATCGTTTTGATGTTGTGTTGATGTATTTTACTTTTTTATGCAATAATGATCCTTTAAAAAAATGTAAGTTACAGTTATTTGGCAAGGACTTTGACTTTATAGAAATGAATAAATTTCTTACAAAAAATTGTTAGCTCAGATTGAACATTAAAGAGTTATGTGTGAGTGTTTCAAAAAGATGAAAACTGTAATGAAACGTGAAATTTCTGAGTCTCAGATGTTATTTTATTTCTGAATATCTTTAACAATTTAAAAAAATAAATAAAGATTAAAATGAAATCTGGTATGCATATTTCAATGTATCATGTCAGAACATCACTTCTTGAACGGTCAAACGCCTCAGGCTCGTGCAAGTTAAATTATATTTTTATTCATTTTAATTGTTTCATTGAATGAGTCACTTTAACATTGCAAACGATCCAAAAAACTTTGTCTGGCATTTATTGTTTTAGAAAAATCCCATTTCTTATTTATTTCATTTCTTATAATCACTTGCTCAAAATGACATTTTTCTAGGTTTTATTTGATGCAGTCATTAGCTTATTTTTTTAATCAGAGTTTTTGCAAATGCAATGGCAACGGGTTATTAAAAGCAGATTTTTTGGGATGCTTGGGTAGAAAATAAAGTTTTTATTTTTCGCCTACTTATTTTTGTTGACGCCAAAAACATCATCCCCTCCGAAAGAACATCATGTTCTGACATGATAAAAATGCTGTTTGTTCTACTAAATTTAAATATTAAATAATCGAATAATTTATAACATATTGAAATTATTCATTTTATTTTAAACTGAACTTTATTTATAGACTTAATATTATTTTGTTTTCGATCGAGTTCATCTTACTAGGACGAGCCTTATGAAATATTGTCCTGAACTTATCCTCTAGTTAATTATATTTCTGTAGGAATCAAACCTGATTTATTTTTTTCTTTCATTAATAAAACAGATATGAAGTTAAATAGTAATTTTGCTTACAGAGATCGAAAGAATCTCACGATGTGATTTGGTGAGGCCCAAGGAATCTCATCATCTAAAAATCCTAGCTCTCAGCGTGAATCATCCTCTTGACCCATACCACGATATCATATGACGTAATAAAATAAATGACCAATTTTTCCTCGGGCAGTTGATCCTACTTATAAATCACGCCTCCCTCAAGGTATAGATGATGAAAATGGCGAATCGAATCGATTTCGTTTTGCCTCTCCTTGCTAAAGGCTCACGTTCACAGATTTTTTTTGAAGCGTATATTCCTTAAAAGCATTTAATGGCGCATTAATTTTTGCTGTCTTATTTAAAGTCGAAAGATAGAACAAGAATGATGATCCATTGCAGAATGCTTCGCGAAATTTTTCTTTCATATGATAAGAATGTTGAGTTGATTTGCCTTCTATGAAGTAGAGTGAAAATTAAATTCCTTTTTTTTAAAAAAACGAATTTCCCGAATTCTTCTTTATCGTTTGCACTTACTATAAATTTTCATGAGAGTGCTATTTCTCAAAGAGTTTGGAATGCATTTACATTAAAAGCTATTAAATATCTTTACACAAAAATATAACTTGTTTGAGATATGCTTACTGAATGTTAAACTAAAGATACTGTATCTCCGTTCGTTTTCAATCTGAAACTCAAAAACAGCTTTATCAAACATTAATAAATGTATTTGATAGCAGCTAATTTTAGAAATTTTTAAAAATATTTTAAAAGCGAATTCCTGAAAAACACTGAAAGATTTGGAAACTTAAAATTTTAAAAGGAAATAAGAGAGACATATTTTTTTTATTTAATTATCGGTGAAAAACTAATTATGGGCATTGTTTGAGTTGTTTATTTTAAAAGAATAATATTTTCAAATTATCACATAAAAGGTTTTAATTTATTAGGATATTATTAGAAATTTTCTCTTCCTACTATAAAAATACTGAATTAAGTGAAATCGGAATTTTTCTTTTAGATTATATTGTTTACAAATTTTCCCAAATTTGAAATTTCTTTATCCTGCATCTATTTATAATTCCTAATTGATAAAAATATTAGATGTTGAATTTAATAATAATTTTCGATGTTAAATAGTTAATGTTGGTTCCATGTTTTTAAAAATTTTCAGAATAATTTGAGGGATATAGAAGCAACTGATTTTTTTAAAACAATCTTTAAGTATACAGGAAAATTATTTCAAACGAATATTTCTTTAATGCATAATGTTTAATATGTATAAAATATTTTTTAACTCAGTGTCTTAATATATATATAGAATGTTTCTTTATGTTTCAAGTATTTCAAAATTAAAAGAATTAATTGGAGCAATACGTAAGGATGTTGTTTTTGGCACAATTTAAAAATAATAAAGAAAATAAATTTATGTTTATCAGGAGCATTTAAAATACACCACGGAAATTAAATTTTGAAATTTATTATACATTTCCCAAAAACCATAAAACAATCTATAATTTAATGTTTTTACATGCCAGTGACTATCACTGATGAATTTTATTAAAAATTACTATTAACATTATTATTTTCGATAAAACAAAACAAAGATTAAAAAAAAATTTTTTTTGGAAATTTTGCTTTTTTTTGTTTTCAAGTTTCATTAATGTTGATTTTTTTTAAATGCGAAATCGGATTGCATATCGAATAATAAAATGATAAAAAAATATGGGCGAATTTATAAAAATGCGCACATTTTACAAACTGAAGAAAGCCACCTTGGATTTCTCCTTGAAAGATTTATGAATGTTATATGAACGAAAAAACAAATTCCTTAATTTTAATACCACTTCAGGCAGCTTAGTATTAAATTAAGTCCCATTTAATAATTCTCACCGACGGACAATTTGGAGAAGCATTCAGTAGTTCATACACTACATGTCTGTCCAGTTCTGCGACGTTTGTCCCTTTACATTCTACCTTTATAATTCTGAATGCGATTATATTTCTAAAAAGACTGATATCTGCATATGTCATTCCTTTCAGTTTAAAAAGGCATAAAAACCGTTTTCTTTCATTAAGAGACCTCCTATTCGAAATCTTGAATTTATTATCCAGTTAGTTACGAATCAATCGTCTGTAACAATTTACGAATTTGCATAATAATTACATTTTTGATTGTAATTCTGAAAACTTTAAACATTCAACACACAATTATTATTCTTTTTGCAACCAAATAAACATTTTAAATAGTATTTTAGGCCTTTGTTGGATTTTTAAAATTAAAAAACTAACGCATCATATAAGTAAAATAGCTGAAATGAACATATTTTTCATTTTACGTAATTTTTGTTTATTATATATTAAATATTAGAATTACAATTTTATCAGTTTTTATGGCAGTTTTGGAAATTTATTCGAAAATATTGTTAAACTTGAGGATTATTAAATATATTAAAATGAGTAAGCAGCAGGTAGTAAAGAAAATCCAATTCCTTTTATGACTTTTTATATTATTTATGATTTCTTAGATTCATTTTAGATTATATATGGGATCGTATGCAGTGAGACAAAAACCATTGCAGTTGAAAAGCGAAAAAATTATTATCCGTCGAGAAAGATGAGTATATCGACTGCATGAAAATATTTTTTTGTTGTCAAAAACTACTTACGTTTTACTCTGTTATCGTTTTTTGAAAATGAATCAATCACGCTTCAAGTCTGCTTTTTCACCCACTTGCACAAAAGGGAGGTGATTTCGAAATGTGATAAAATCACGGACAATTTTTTGCCGTTTTGTCATTCCTAATGGATTAAAATAATTTGAATTATTTTATAATTCTTAATTAAGAAATAAAATTGAATCAAAACTGCAATACCGCATATGGGACTATATACTGTAAAAGGTTAATTAGCTTTGTTGGGTATTAACTGGGATTTGGTTATAATTTGTGAAATAGATTGATTTTCTTGGGGCGGAAATCTCTTTGATTTCTCTGGTTTGTGAGACGAAGATATCGCTGGTTTGCAATTTCAAAATCTTAACTTACCACCAGCCTTTAGTAGGTAAGCTCTATTCATTTTTTCGATGATGATGACGGTGATGTGTCCACTTTACGACGAAAAAAAGTGATGCAGTAGCTTCTGAGAGTATGAACCCCTGACACCCATGGGCAGAAATCTGACTTTTAACTCATATGATTATGATACGCACACTCGCTTGCACAGTCTCTTTTTAGATGAGGCACACCTCACACATAGTGCGAAGAACAACCATAGAGTCCTAATCGGGACTCCGACCCGGGATGTCCAGATCACAAGAAGGACGCTCTACCTCTGTACCAAGACGCCGGCCATTTTTTTGGTAGTTTTCTTTTTTATTAGGCATGAAAATAGATACTAACTAACATAAATAATATAGCAAGGACCTAAAATATATTAAACAATATGGATGCATCTGGGATTGATATTGCAGAAAAAACCAAATTTGATTTACAAATTTCTCCCCTCCTTAGCATTAGACGATTAAAAATGAATATTTCAACAAAAATAATAAATTTGATTGAAAAATTTAAGTTGAAATAATGATTGTTTATCCATTTTTTGATAATGAAAATCTATGGAAAAGTTAACATTGTACAGAAAATAATATTTTATTTTTTATATTAAATTATTATTTATAAAAATATTAATTTAAATTTTGAGTTATTTTAAAGATAAATTTATCATCTCCTTCAGGAAGAATAGTCTAAGAAACTTAACAAAGTGTAGTTGAGTTAGATATTTTTTTTAAAAATAAAATGTTTGTTTAAGCATTCTTGTTTATGTTATGAATTATGTATTTGTAAACATTCCAAAATATTTGCTCCTGATGCTTTATAGAAAGTGAATATGATACGCACTATACGAAAAATATTCTATATTGCCAAATTGAGTAGTAGAAGTTTCATATCCAAAGTAAACAATTCTAAGAAATTCTTATTCTAAAAGAAACTTAAGAAAGATAATGTAAACTAAACAAACAGAGCGAATTTCTTCTTCACTACAGATTAAATTTGAAAGTCAAATTTGTTTTTATGTTCTGCTCATAATTTTTTAAAAGTTAACTTTTCAAATGCAAATGTTAATTTAAGATAGTAAGAGATAATCAAACTGTGAAGGGTATAATTAAGTTTAAATTGCAGTTGATGATTATCAATATTTCCCTGAGGGAAAAAATTCAATAATCCACTAGGAAGATTTTGAGAAAAACTCATATTACCGAGTGTATCTGAAATCTTTTAATAATGAAAATGGATATTTGTATTGTATACTTTTGAATTTCCATATCCATTAACTGAATTATGAAAATATTGCTTTTGATTTATTAGGTATGAGGATACCAATAATAAAGATTAAAATGAAATCTGCTATGCATATTTCAATGCAACATGTCGGAATATAATTTCTTGTACGGCCAAGCAGCACGTGCTCGTGCAAGTTAAATTATATATTTATTCATTTTAATGGTTTCATCGAATAAGTCACTTTGGCATTACAAATGATCCAAAAAACTTTGTCACGCATTTTTTGTTTTAAAAAATACCCCATTTCTTCTTTATTTCATTTCGTATAATCACGTGCTCAGAATGACGTTTTTCTAGGTTTTATTTGCTGCAGCCATTAACTTGTTATTTTTTAATCAGAGCTTTTGTAAATGCAATGAAAACACGTTATTAAAAGCTGATTTTTTGAAATACTTGTGCAGATAATAAAATTTCAATTTTTCGCCTACGGAATTTTGTTGAAGAAAAAAAAACTTATCCCAAAAACAGCATCATGTTCTGATATGATAATAAACTTGTACTTAATGAATAAAGATATAGTCTTAATTTTATAATTTTTTTATACCAAGCTAACTTTAATTTGTTTTTATTCATTATTGCTGCTGCCACAAATATTATCTTTATGCTTGCTTTAGGTATGATAATAGCTTGTTTTTGATTTAACATGCTTGGAGATATAGTTATATAATACAAATAAAATATATCGTATCAATTGATTGCTCATTTCAAATGAAAAATTAGAAAGTGCAGGTACGCTTTTGACTAGATATTAGTCAACACAAACTATTACATACATATATACATAAGTGACACCCTGTTATTATGCTGTTAGAGAAGTTCATGCTCTCAATATGCTGAAAAGATGTAAGGTTACTAAAATATGATAACCTAATGTCTGTAAAACTTAGTGTTTATTAATTTCAAGTTATATATAAAAGACTATATAAAATTACAACTTGCACATCCAGAAAATAAACTAATTGTTGGTCATGTAAAATAAAAATTTTGGAAACAAACTTTTCTATGAGGCCATATATAAGTGTGCATGTATTATATGAGTGTCAAATTTGATTATATTTTTTATTGTTGTTCATAATGTGCATCGAATCACTTAAACTGATTTTTATAATTTTCGACTTCAATCAATTGATATAAGTTCTTCAACTAATTTAAAACTGCTAAGATGACAGAAATAGGAACAAAATTACACATGAAAAATTGCATTGAAAATTACTAAGTATTTATTTTTATTAAATATTGGACAATTTACTTTTAAATCTCATTAAAATGCTTAAATATAGAATATATTCGGAAATTACTTTAAAATTGTTGAAGCTAAAACGTATAGTTATTGCCATGATTCTGGCAGTTTCTCAATTAAAATATGTAAAAAAGGGTAGGGATAGCCTAGTTAGTAGGACATTGGATTCCCATCCCTTAGATTTCGAGTTCGAACCCGCCAGCCGAAGACTCTCCTTGTATGAGGTGGCTGGCACACATCTAATATGCCATGATCACGAAGTCCTCCATATCGAGAGAAATACCACAATGGAGGTACTGGGTCAGAGGCGATCACTCTCTGTTCCAGATCTAATTTACGGCCTGTGGATGAATGAATGAAATACGAATGAAGTCCGCCCCGTAAAAAGAGGTTTGTGGCGAGTGTGAGTTAGAACTTAGATTTCTGCTTTCGGATGCTCAGAGCTCTAAAGTACCCTCAGAAGCTATTTCACCCTTCTGTTGTAAAGCGGAAAAAGAGAACCACAACAATAATACCTAAATAGTATTTGTTTATAAACTTGTATTATGCATATACAAAATTAAGAGAATCAACGTAAATGAAATATAACTAATTTACAGTAGTTTCTAAATTATTATAAATAAACTAAAATTTTATTTACATTAAGTTGTATTTAACTAAATTTTCAGTTCAAAATATTAATCTTCCCTATTTTATTCTAATTGATACAATATTTTACGGTAGATACTTCCCATAAAAATTTCTCTTCATCTTTCGATGCTTGTTAGAATCTTATTAACGAAGTAAATCTCCATTTTACGAAGCTAGTTAATTTGACGAGAAATGCTCATTTATTTCTTTACTGGTTGGACTGGAATACAAAGGGTGACATCGGCAACTTTTGAAAGTATCTGTCGATAGCTCTTCTCTAAAGAGAACTTCAAGTATGATAAATACTCTACATCCTAAGCCGAGCGGTGATGTTAAATAATGCTTGACGTCGCTCGGGAACTGAGATTCTTCATCTTAGTTGGAAAACACTCGAGTTGGAGGGTGACAGTGGTCGAGAAGGAGATAAAATTTATATTTAGTTGAGGGAATATCTTTCTAAAAGGCAGAGGATATGAATATTTTCTGGAAAATTGGCTTTGAAATTCATAAAAAATATTTTTCTACAACGAAGCGCCTGTTATTATTCAACATTGACAAAAGTTTTTTTTCCAACAATATATTGCGTTTTTGCTTTGTAGTATTTATTTTTGTATTGGAATAGTATAGCTTTTCTTCAAAAGGTAATTTGTTGTTACTTGTAAATATCTAAGCAATTGGTTTGATAGAGCTATAAAATTGCAACCGATTTTTTATTGAATGGTTAATATCCTCCCATCTTTATGCTTACTTATCTAAATCATAAAAATTTATGCACTGCGAAGTTTTATTTTTAATTTGTCTAATTTTGACGAAATTAGTAAAATTCATTATCATCTAATGGTGTTTTATTGAATTGTGGGAAAGGATTAATGCTAGATAGGATTTTGAAATAATTTTATGAAGTTATATTTTGAATTTATGAACTTTCTTGTACAATTGCTGTCGAATTTGAATATCCCATCATCTGACTCTTCTCTGTTTTTTTAATCATTATGAAGAAGTGATGACGAATTTTGGAGTAATTGGAGTCATACTTGTCTAATTGACCATTTTTTCAACCTTACGAGCTTTAGATGGGACTTTTGAACTCTTACCTCGATAAGGAATGAGGATTAATGGCTAAAACTCTTAAAATGATACTTATTGATACAAATTGTAAGTTTACAAGAATCATGAAATTTATTTTTATTACCTCTAGCTATTCAGCCTGACATTCAAAACTAACAGCCAGATATGATTATTTATAGAAAAATAAATGATTGCCACACCATTTCTTATATTTTAGAATTACAATTATTATGATTGGGTCAGAATATAAATGCATAACGTTTGTTGGAGGAAATTGAGAACAGCTTAATCTAGAGTACCTAAATTTGTTACTGACTTTGTTAACGATAGTCGTGAAGGATGGGGATAAAATAATGAACTGACAAACAAATGTAGAATTGGTATTAATAAATACTTTTATATGTCTCTATATGATTTTTATTTACAGTTTAAGGAATCGATTCCCTTTTAATAATCGTTATGACTCGTAACTCTGCTTTCTTTTCGTATCCATTTATTTTAATTCAACACAGGACAAAGTACTTCTGATGAGCGTATTTACAGATGGTGATAGAAACTGATGAGCATAATTACAGATGAAGAATACTTAATTGATCAAATGATCCGTACATCAGAGATGAAATAGCGTAACGTATCAAAAATCTTACTTAAAGCAACACACCATATTCTATTCTTATCAATTACCGGTTGCCAGATTGCAAATTATAATAAGATACAAATGACACCAGGAATACAAAACTTATTGGGAGTGGCAACAATAATGATACCAAATTAATAGCCAGCCAATGTTAATAATGCAATTTCTAAAACAGACTTCTTCTCGTGTACAGTTGACCACCCAGACAAGTCTGAATAAAGCAGTATCGACAAGATTAACTGCGACTAATTGCTGTCTTTGGCATAGCATTTTCAATAAAACCGACTGATTCACTAAATTAACATCTTCATCGAGACTGCTCGTCCTTCAAAATGGTGAATCCCTGACCTTTCTCTTTGCCTACACCTATATGTCTGTTAAACCTGGAACAAATCATCATTATAAGGAAGTACTCCAGAAATTCTTCAAATTATGGTTGTTTTTGTTGTTACTTATGGCACTTGCCATATTGAACAAGACCCCTGCTGATACAACAACATATTTAAGCCAAAAGGAGCACCTCTTGTTTTGGAAGTAGCGCCAACTAGGGTCAAGAGTACGACTTATCTACGCATACACCACTCTTGCTTGCACAGCCCCTTTTTACAATGGGGCACATTCACACATCTCACAGATAGCACACAGAAGAACAACCATGCCCGAACCGCGATTTGAACCCGGGTCTCCCAGAACACGAGGAAGACACGCTACCTTTTGTGACAGAAAACCGGCAGAAATTATCGCTCTTCAGTAATAAAAATCCAGAAAAAAAATTACATTTTTTAAATGGTTGGTTAACAATTTTTAACACGATGTCCTTCTATGTTTTAAAATTATCTGATATTAACAGAAACAGTTAAATAATTATATTCAATTGTCAGATTGTTTCTTAATTTTGATATTTCAATGCATACCTTCAAATAATGGTAAACAGTATAGATGTATTTATTAGAAAATAGACTATGAGAGCAACTGTCCAGATGCCCTGCTACGGCTAAAGTTTTAAGTTTGTCTCCAGTTAAAGATAACTGGTGGAGCCAAAATACAAATGATATTATACATAACCTAATTTGAAATACATTTCTTCCCCATTATTACTCTGAATAAATTAGTATCTGTAACAGTGGTTTATAATTGCCCAAATTTCTATTCTAATTTCTTTTAGTACGAAATTGATAGAACTTCTATAACCTGAAACTTGGAGTTATGAAAGGTTATAAATAATTAAGAAAATTTATTCTTTCGTGTATAAACATGAAAAATAACAAGATAGAAAAGTCTTTATTATAAATTAAGATAATTTATAAAGTAAAACAATGATTAAATTAATTTAAGAGCTGACAATTTTCTAAACTCTGATTCGACCTACTTATATATTTTCTTAGGCCATTGAAAATTTATTCAAAGGAAACGTTAATTATTCTTATCATCGTGAAGTTCATTCATTACTGGAAGATAAACTGTCCTCTACCGTAGCCAAAATTTTGTTCTTCAGGAAACAAGTCACCTATCTTTCCATTCATGGCCAACAGCGAGGAAAACTAGCAGTTTAATTTATTTTCAAGCAACCAAATGATTACGGAAATCGTTCAAACTCCACATGGAAGATAAAAAGGGATTTGATCTAACAGAAATATTACGTACGTTATTTTAAAGTTACTTCGGTTTATTTTTCATGAACTTAGAAGCTAGAGTTAATAATTTTATGAAATTTTGTATAGAAGTGTAAGTTTAAAAGGTTACAATCTCAATTAAGAATATAAACTAAAATTTGTAAATTTTATGAAACTGAGTCAAAATATCGAGGTTTTCAGTCATGTAAATTTCTAAGTCGTATGACTTGGAGGAGCTCTAAAAGCATAAGAATATTAAAAAATATCCTCATAGGATTCATGGAAAGGAATCAATTAAAGCGTGCCAGTTGATTTTCTAGATAGATGCTTCATTTAATGAATGTATTATTCTATCGATGACAAATTCGGTGAAGGAAAATATATTTATTACTGAAATAATGGTTTGTACATACAGAATTATTTTCAAAAGGTCTCTGGTTTTTATATTATTCCCACGAATATGGGATTAAATAAGTATAAGAACAAGCTTAGAATTTGCTTTAAAAATTTCCAGGCACTTATTTGCCATAATATTTTGGAAAAATAAGTGAAACGCAATGATTGGCTAAAAACGTTTGCAAGATTATAATTAACACTGAATAGTTTGGCTAGAGCTGGTGCTGGCTAGACCACTACGCCTGTCGCTTCTCTTACATGGAGTTTTTTTTAATAAACGCAAGGCTACGAACAAGGCCATTTGGATGGTCTCACCGGTTCACTCATGGTATCAGAGTAAGCGCCCTGGTGGCTCCCTGATTCGGGGCAGCAGTAGACGAGATCAAACTGCTCTTACCCGTCTCCTTAGTGGCCTTCTATTATGAATGACTTTTGTCGGAGATACTAAACAATTCTGACTCTGCACTAAATGTTCTTCTGCGCAAGCCTCTCCGGGCCACATTTTATCTTGACTGGGACTTACCAGGCAGGACCTGGTTCAGGATCCCTTTTTGGTACTGGACTTTCTGAGGGCGAACGAGTTCATGGGCCTGATCTAGCTCTGTTTGTCACTGGGATGAGAAGCAATAACAACTTCAGTTTTGATTGAGATTTATCATATATTATTAAATTGTTTCTATCCAGGATAGACTGGTTTGTAGAGCGTTGGACGCGTAGTCCTTAGGTTCGAAGCTCGAAACTCAACGGCCATAAGATTCCTCGAGTGTGTGGCGGCTGGCGCTCATTAAATCTGTTCGTGGTCGCAAAGGCCTCCATGTCGAGAGTAATATTAATGGGGTACTGGGTCAAAGGTGATCGTTCTGTGTTCCAGATCGTTCTGTGTTCCATCTGAGATGAGTGAATGAATAAGCATGAATGAAGTCCGCCCCTAAAAGGGGTTGTGGAGTGTATGTAGCTAAGTCGTACTCTTGGCCCTAGATGGCGCTACTTGTAAAACAAAAGACGTAATTCTCCGGCTTAAATCTGCTGATATATCAGCGGGGCCTGTCCACGGCAAGTGCCATAAGTAACAACAACAACAAATTTTTTTAACACTTTGATTAATTCCAAAAGAAGTTTATGAAAAATAACATTAGAAATTTTACTTAATAAATTTGCAGCAGAGAAATTAAACGATGCCATTGCATCTGCATATAGATCAGGGTAACTGAATGAAATTTATTATGTTCAACACTAGAATTTAATTTAAAAAAATCAATATGTTTGCTAAGAATATATATTGTCTCAGATATCATCTAGGTAAGTGCAGTCTTTTTTTTTAAAATTCAGTATTTTTATATCTTAATAGTCATATCATGGTTCAATCCATTACAATAAATTAAAAAAAATTATAAAATACAATTTATCATTTGAGGTCATTATATACTTTTTCCAAATATGTAAACAATTAAAAATATGAAATTCATTTTTTGATATGAACTAGAAAAAAAAATTCGAAAAATATCGACGAACATTAACAGCAATAATTAATGATATTAATTTTTTCGATGATATTTTCATTCTTTTATTCCTATAATACTGCCATGATCATTTTTTACGAAACCATTCAGTTTATGAGCTTTACTTATTCAGATATTGTATTATTAACGGCTTCTTTGTTAACTGTGTTTTCCATGTCCTTTGTCCTTTGTAAGTCAAGTATCATCTTCATCAGAAAGCCACGGCCGCAGACAAAAAGGAAAGATCTTGTAGGATACAAGACCGTGAAAACAAAAGAAATATCCTGCCAAAGAATACCACTGTGAGGCGCGCGAGTTGTCCGTACTTGTTGTTCCTGTCATCCATCATTGAGGTTTAGCGGAAGCATCCCTAGTAGCACCATCGATCACGTGAATGAGCCCGCCCAGTGTCATATACCGACGAAAAGGGGCTCTTCGCTTCATTCCACTCGAGATGTTGTTAGTGGCTAAAAATTGCCTTATTTTTATCAAATATCGCACAAAGTACTAGTAGCTTTAAGTCAAGGCATTGAATTTCTGTCTTACACTTAAAACAGAAATGATCAAAACAATGCATTATCCTCTTAGATTAAAAATGTCATTAATTATCTAAAATTAATATGTGTAATAGGATATATTTTAATCTTCAAACAATGCTAATTAATTTCCAAGATAGTCTTTCATTCATAATTGGACATGTTTTTTTTTACAAAGATCAATCAGTATTGCGGCACAGAAAAAAGTAACCTAAATTGCAATTGCCTGAAATGGTGAGAGAAAACAAGAACAGGACGAAAAAGTTTTAAAGAAAATAACTAATAAGTTTCATAGATGCGACATAATTTTTTGCAATAAATAAATAAATAAATAAATTATAAAATTATAAAATATACCAACAATATAAAAAATGAAATCTATGGCCGCAAATTTCAAGTTATCATGTGAGAACATTATTATTTTTTAAGTGATTATTTGTCGTAATTAATTTAAGCCCTTAACCAGTTTAAAATGGTTTGAAAAAAATACGAGACATCTCTCTCTCTCTGATGATAATTTTTTTAACTTTTATTTTCGATTTGTCTCGCTGGCGAACAAAGTTTCAGGGATTGACCGATTTGAAGTTAAAAAAAACCAGTAATTTTGACGAAAAGTTCACTATTATTGGAATCTATAGTATAGGATGTAAAATCCAATGAACGTAATGCAGATTGCTATTAAAATTATATTCTAATATTTACAATATTCTGAGAAATGCGATTGGTAAGAATGCGCTTATAATGTCATTAAAGAACTAATATAATTAATATAAGTTTTTACAAAATTGCGATAGTTAAAACCGAAAAAAAAATAAAAAACACAATAAAAAACACTTTAATTTTTTGAGAGCGATATTAATTATTTAAAAGTAAGAAATCGTAAACAAACTAGAAAATGACGTCATTTCATAGATACGGCAAACAAAAAGCAACAGATAATAAATTTAATTAAATACTCAACACAATACTGCCAAAACAAACTTCAAATGTCATGGATCAGGTGAATCGCTACCTACCAACGAAAAAACGAATATTTCTTGCTTTCAAATTTTGGAGACACCAAAATCTCTTAATCAAAGCAAAATCATGTCTCATATCATTAAAATGGTTAAAAAAGTTACTTCATGAAATATCATTTAGTGGTGTATAATCTTATTCAAAATATATTCGACAAATGCTATATAGATAATAAAAAAGGAACATTTTGTAGACTTTTACAGATAGTCAAATGTTTTTATAGAGTCGTTAATATTAATGATATCTTGTTAATTATTTAATTTTTTTTAAATGGAAGTTGTCACTTATTTGGAAATAGCTGATGATTTTACTTAAAATGATAAGGGAATTTGATGAAAATAATTTCCAGAAACTCTATTATTTTTATTTCTATTTTTTCCAAAAGCTCTATTATTTTTACTTATATTTTTTCCAGGAATTCTATAATTTTTATTTCTATTTTTTTCCAGAAACTCTATAATTTTTATTTCTATTTTTTATCACAGAAAAATAATGATCTGTTTTTATCTGTGTTTAAATAACTTTGTATATCGATATAAACGGCGAAAAAACTCGAATCTCTGGAGCAAAATATCGTAGTATAATTCGTTAGATGTTTTCTGATATTTTAAGTGTTATTTTTAAAATTGTACCTCATTAATACAGAGACATTATTGTACGGACACAATAAAGTTATATCATACATTCGCAAGGAGCAAAAATATAAATTTAATAACTGAAATGCAGATGAAATTGGTTACCATTTCTTTTAATCTGTCATCGTTTAATGTGAAGTTACAACAACGGATTAAAAATGGACTTTTCGAATCAGATGTCATCATCAACTTCGATCGAATCTTGAAATTCTAAGATCCATATTTAATACTTTCATACTAGCATCTATTCAGCATTCTAATCTTACAATAATAAACATTTTCATTCACTTTTTAGAAATGTCTCATGTTAATCGTTCCCTAAAGAAATTCAAATCACGGGGATAATTAATTATTAAAGGAAATAAAACTTTCCCTAATTGATAAATACATTATTAATGCTTGTAAATAAATTATTATTTCAGAGAAACTGATTAAATAAACTTTTTGCTTTGATTTTTCTATTGCTTAATTAGATTAGACCTTCCATTTGGTCCTATGCCGACTTACCGATTCAACTAAACACCATAGATAATTAAGCTGTTTGCAGGTTAAGTGCAATTTTTTTTATCTTGAAAATGTCTTTGAATGACTTGATTTTAGTTTATAAATTTGAGAAAGATCATTCGCCGTTTTTTGGCGGCATGACGCTTAAGGGGTTAATCTAAGTAAAGATGAATGCTTTTAAATTGTTCATAAGGATTATTAATCTTAGTAAAATTAAATGAATCTCGTAAATTCACGTCTTCTCTGAGGTAATTGGAGTCGGCATTTATTAAGGAACTCATTCACTGTCGCCCTCATTAATGTCTGCTGAATTAATTAAAGGAGGAATGGGAAATTCTTTATTAGCTCATCATCATTCTGCAGTTATCTTGTTGGAAAGGAACAGCCGCTGACATAAGGATAAGATAAAAAATGGGGGACATGGAAGGCAGAGTGTGACATTTGGATTTATAAAGACAAATTGCCCACGTCCCAGGTTTCCGTCGGCGAAAAAAAATCCCTGGCAATAAAGAGTGAAAATTATAAATGTGTTTCATGGGAGTTCAAAGATTTTAAATAACGAGTTATTTTTCCCAAGTCTCTATTTTTGTTCCTTCTGCATGAAGGTTTGTTTAACCCCTTCGCCTACAATGGCGTGTCTGACCACGAGTCAAGTCTGCAACTAAGGCACAGAATTATTTAAATACACAAAAATCAATTAGAAACGAATATCTCGAATATTCCAATGCTTAACATATTATTTAAAAATCAAATTAACAATAAATGACCAAAATAGGCTATTTCATCTAATTAGCGAATTAAATGAATTCGTACGTCAAGAGGCTAAGGATTTAGTATGCCAGCGTACCGGCATATGGGTAGAACGTCTTTCCTGAGTTGGAGTCCCGGTTCAGGCATGGTTGTTCCTTTTTTGTGTTCTTGAGCTTTCAAAAGTGGGGAAAAAATCATGCGATGAAATGTTTGATGGAACTAGAAATAAGGTTTTAATTCTACTACCACAGTAATGCATATTAAAAATTTAACAAAAAATATTTTTTAAAATAATAGAAATTCAGAAAAATTATGCACGAGATTAAATTGATATCATTAGAAAAAAAATTATTTAACATTTTAAAATTATGTAAGCATTATTTTAATTCATTATAATGTTAATATTGTTAAAAATAATTTCAATATTATTCAAATTGAGGAATGGAATCTTTATATAAAATCTTTTCTGCTTTATTGGGAATATACATCTTCCAGATCAGATTTTATTCCCAATCGGATAAAAAAATCCTGATGTTACTTCGATTATCATAAAACATACTATTTTTAACATGGGATTTTAAAATTTAATCTCACGAAAGCCGTATAAAAAGGATTAAATAATTAATAATAATTCAACGATTAAATATTTGATGAATTATTTAAAATGAGTTTAATTGTATGAATAGAATATATATTTAAGAATTTTTTTAAAACTTATACTTAAAGAATTATTAGAAGTCATTGAATAATTTATATAT
>JAOUZG010025323.1:777541-814762 GCA_026289955.1 Argiope argentata
ATATATATATATATATATATATAATATTTTCGAATAATATTTTTAATAAGTAATAATATTTTCGAAAGTTTGCGTGGAAGATATCAACACAAAATTCTTGCCTAGTTTATAAATATTTAAAAATTGATTCAAAGGATTATTATTTACTAAATTAAATAAATTAGGTGAACACACACACACACACACACTTTTGTTATAAGTAAATAATTTAATAACTTAGTAATAATTAATTTATACAAGAAGATTTAAGTAATTATATAAGAAGAGCTCCATGTTTTTTTACTGCACATATTACTTTCTGAAAAGGCATTTATGATCTTTCAAATTTGAAAGCTGAAAATCAAAAATGAACCAAAAAATTCTTTAGAGATTTTAATAAGGAAAAGTAATTTTAATAGCCATATATTTTAAATATTTTCAACACAGCCTGAACCATTATAATTTCAATATGAAATGAAATCAGCCGTATTACATTTAGGTGCCTTAAATTAATCAAGTTGCTCATTTGATATCCTTAATAGTGATTAATATTATTTATTTTGTCATTAATCACTTTTAATAGCTAACAATTTTAATAATGCTTTGAGATTCTTTATTTTGTTTCAGTGCATATTAATGATTATTAAAAAATCAAAATAAACCAGAAATTTGTATTTTAAATGGATTATTATGGTATTAAACAATTTACTATTAATGAATATTAATTTAAGGTTCTGTTGGTATGTTCTCTTCAACGAAAAATTAAAATAGTAAGCATAATGAAACAAAATTTAAATTAATGAAATTTTAGGTTGATAACTAACAAATTCATCTTAACATTTAAATGTTTTGCTTCATCATTTTTTTGGAATTTTAATTATATTATCAAGATAAAAATACCAGATAATCATTTAAGATTTGTTTGTTAATTGTTTTTACGATTCTCTTTGAAACAATACGATGGATATTTTAGGATACCCCTTGTAATTGTCTTCATATCCAGTTAACCAGGACGAATATTGTACTAGCACTCCCTTCTTGAAACTTCCACACCACACCTATATAAAAGCGACTTTAACAAATGATGTCAGAATTAATTTGCGCCATGTCCCTATACGGGACGATATTTAATAGAATTGTGAATTTAACACTGAAACATTGGTTCAAAATCGATATTTTACTACTGGGTTTGAGACCAATTTAAAAAAATGGAAACATTAAAATATAAAATTCTTATCTGCTCTGTATTACTTTAAGATATAACAAAACATATTCCAATTTTTAAAATTTCAGGTAGCCACCTAAGGTATCTAATTATCTAATTTTTATTTTATAAATTATGACTGAGTTTTTCATCTTTCAGGGATAATCCCATTTTCCCAAACTGCAATATATTTTAATTACGTGAAGTAAATTAATCAGAAAAATTATTAAACGAGTGACAAGGGGGTCGATTACCGATTCTGCAATTTATATCGCCAATGTTCTCATTGATTTCGCCAACAGTTTATCTTGCGAAATCGATGCACCCGTAGCTTTCATTAAAGCGCTATCATTTGCTGCACAGCGATGATTTGGTTTTCGCCAAATAAGCAGACCACGTAATTGTCCTTTCCATGATAAACGATTCAAGAACGCAATTTAATCTATTTTCTTCTGCTTCAGATATGCACCCGCGTTTCAATTAAGCGTTTGCTACTCTTCACTGCTTGTTTTTCCAGAAAATTTAGCAGACACTTTCAGGGGCCAACGTATTTAAGAAAAATTAATTCGTTCTTATTGATCAATACAAAAGCATGGTATTAGGGAAAAGAATACTTCACGCTATAGATGGAATTTCGCTTGTAAATAGTAAAAATAGAAAATTGTAGATACAGAAAAAATGTAGAACAATGGAATTAAATAAATTAAAATATTTTTCAATACAAGAGACAAAGATTTTGATTATTTATTCCAGCATTTTTTGTATAAGTATTTATACCATGTAATACCAAAAGCGAACATCTATTATAAATGAATAATGTGAGCTTTCCAATGATGGGTTTCATGAAAGCTGTAAAATTGATGGTTGCTGGTTGAAGTATTTGTTATTAAAATTCCTTTTTGTTAAATAATATTAAATAAGATAGAAAACAAGAAGCCTGGAATCATATTTTTAAAATTAATTCAATTTAATTCAAATTAATTCAATATTCTCATTTAATTTAAATTTTTTTAATTAAGTGCACTAACACAATCGACCATTGACCTCTATTTTAAGGGCATCAAGTTCTTCATTGCAAACTAAGCCTAGTTAACAAATATTACAACGGTTTTTCTGTGGACCCGAATGTAAAATTTGGAAAACTATTTCCCTGAAGTTATCGCCACGTACCACCCAAAATATTGATACGATACAAAAATTTTGAAATCATGTGTAATAATACACAGGTAAAAGATTAATTCATAAGTAAGTGGTAAGAATATTTATAACAGAAACTAAATTGAATTACAATATCAGATTATGTTTTAATACAATATAGACTTATATTGTAATACATTATAAACTTATATTGTAATATTATGTCAGCCTATATTGTAATGCAATATAAGCCTCTATTAGAATGCCATATAGGCTTGATAGATAAAAGATTCAGTAAGAAGTAACGCCCTTTATAATAGGCATTATATTGCATTACGATATCAGCCTATGTTGTCATACTTAATCGAATTATGATATCAGCCTATGTTTCATACAATATAGGCCCGTACTGTATTACAATAGTTACATTTGTTACAAGTTGATTATTCCTATCCATAAAGTCTACCCTCCGTCGGCCAAGATTTTCACGCCACTGAATAATGATGTATTAGAAAGATACTAAATGCACAGATGCATGCTTTCTTCCAGACGTTATCCCTAGTAACTCTTAAATATGTAACATTGTAATATTATATCAGCATTTGTAGTAATACAACATAAGCCTCTGTTATAAAAAATAGGCTTGATAGATAGAAGATTCAGCAAGTGGAAACTCTCTTTATAATAGGCAGTAAATTGTATTACGATATCAGTCTATCTAATACAAACCTCTTTGGTATTGCATTAGTTACATTTGTTGCAAGTTGTTTATTTATGTTCATAAAGTCTACCCTGTGTCTACCAAGATTTTCACTAGACTGAATAATGAAATATTATAAAGATACTAAATGAACGGGTGCTTGCTTCCTGACGTCAACCCTAGTAGCTCTCATATATGTAATATTGTATTATTATATCAGCCTGTGTTGTAATATAATATAAGCCTCTGTTATAATACAATATAGGCGTGATTAATAAAAGATTCGGGAAGAAGTAAATTTCTTTATAATAGGCATTATATTGCATTACGATATTATGTAACCTATGTTTCATATAATATTGACCACTTTTGCTTTACAATTAGTTACATTTCTTACAGGTTGATTATTTATAATAAAAACCTCTAAAAAGTCTCTCATAAAGTCTAAATGTAGAAAAATTATTAGAAAGATACTAATGGAACGGGTGCCTGTTTCCTGAGGCTATCTTTAATAGCGTTCAAATATGTAATATAGTGATATTATATCAGATTATGTTATAATACAGTACTTGCGCATTAGACCGTCCAACTTTATCGCCAGTTTTGAAGTTGTCGACAATTAGTTGCTAAACCACCAATTATGGCAATCCGGCAATGATGTAATTCGTTGATCTGTATCGCCAAATTTAAATCCGTCGCTAATAAATCGTTAGCGAAGACAGTTTAATACGTAAGTACCTGTAATACAATATAAGTCACTATTATAATTCAATACCGGCTTGATGGATAAAAGATTCAGCAAGTGGTAACTTTCTGTATAATAGGCATTAAAGTGTATTACAATATTAACATGTATTGTTATACAATATTGGCTTCTATTGCATTAAGTTAGCTACCTTTTATTGCGTTTTTGGAAAATCCATATAAATCTACCTTGCATCAAAGGAAAGAAGCAAAGGTCAATAAAACTGGAGAGTCTTAGTGAAACTGAGCCATTAAAAATGGATATTGGCCAGATAAGAAATCCCGTATCTGTGACAGTTACTAATGGCGTCGGATATTTCATCCCAAAGTTCCTGGGCTATGATAGAGAAATACTTTCTTTTCCAGCAGAAAGACGAGACGGAAACGTGGCGGCCTAATATCTTTTATGGAAGGAACAAAAGCGTCGGGGGAGCCATTGAAAATCCAATAAAGAGAGCGGACGATATGTCGTTAATCTCCCGCAATTCTATATCCGAATTGATTTCGTCTGTTTCGTGTGACATTGCGAATTTGCTCTTTTTTTTCTTCTTCTGCTATCAAATTTTCTGCATTGCCTATTTTTTATTGACTGCCATTTCCCCATCGGCTTACACATGTAACTAAATTTGCTTTTCTTCCTGGAGCCCCCCCCCTCAGGACATTGGAATTCCTTTCATGCTCCTGTGTTTTTCGCTTGTCGGGGCACAAAACAGAAATGGCGATTTTCGGAAACGAGATCATAAGCATAATTCAACAGGGGTATACTGAAATGATCTGTCTGTTAGAGTTATAAGAGTTGGATATTTTTTAAAAGTTGACACGTTTCAATTTCAGAAATTCAATTTTGGAATTTCTTTTCAATAAGCCCCAAATAGACTTTTTAAAAAAATTCGTACGCATAGATCCTTCGTAAAAATAGGCCACAGACGCGATGAAATTTAGAGAACTGATGATATTGTTATAATGTATACAAAAATGTATTATTTCTAAATTCTTCAAGAACATTAAATTAATTTTAGTAGCTAGCAGCGTCCATAACGAAGAGTCCCAGTTTCATCAGAGATACTCTATGCCGGTGCAAGTTGCATTTCTCAGCATCTGCCCTAAAGTACGACAAATATTCAAGTATTGTTAAGTCAGACTGAAATTAAATAATAATGAATAGAATATTTTGTTTAAAGAATACTCTCTCTCTATATATATATATGTCTGTGTGTGTGTAAAAGATGATGATCTTAATTTAATTTTACATTCCAATTAATTTCCTGCTTTTTAACCTTAAAGTAAGTCATGTTACTTCATTAAATTGCGGCAGATGTGGAATGCGCTAGACCCAAACTCGCAATCTGAGGGTCAGTAGCCGAGTAAACTGACCATTAGGCAAAAGTCACACTTCAATCTGAGGGTTGTTATATTGCTTATAAAGCTTTCACCATATACTCTCCCGCCAGTGAGTCGGTGGTTAGACGAACGATACAATTACGTCAAGCTTTATGACGAATGTGTGTTTTTTGAGTTTGTATTGAATACTTCTTGTGATATTTCCAGCCGATAGAGGGTGCCACAACAGCTAAACAAAGCTGCGTACATAGGACGCTGATCCAAGGTCGCCGGGTCACCATTGCGGCAAATGCGGATAGCATTAGGACCGAACTCGCAAACTGAGGGGTTGTAGCCGAGTAACATGATCATTACGCAAAAGTGACACTTCAGCCCGAGGGTTGTTATATTGCTTATAAAGCTTTCACCACAATAAGAATTCTATCATTTTCTGATCAAGAAAAAAAGCGTTCTTTATTTAATCATTTATAATAAACGGTATAAAATATTGCTGAGCCTGGAATTCTCAATTTTATCCTGAGCAAAGGGATAAAATTCCTTAACAACCATGGCGTAACTTTCAAATATACTTAAGATTTCTTTTCCTAAACCAACGCTCATCGAAGATACCATATTCATTTATGTAAAAATTGTCTTCAACTTTTATAAATTTTTTAAAAATACATGAATACTTTAATAGTTACAGACAATTTTGAATCTAGGAAATTTATACATGAACAGTTATTTGGGCAACGCTGATATTTTCAATCAACTTACTTTAGTTTTGTGATATTCCTGCTTATTCTTTAAATATTGTTAGAAATCTTTTCTTTTTTATTTTCAAAAAATCCTAAAGTTTATTTAATTGAATTAAACATTCATTGCAGTTAAAATTTCTTGAAATCTTTGCCTGAAATGTTTGAGAAGAATGTAGAAGTATGTCTAAAAGCAAACATGAATTCATCCCCAAAATTGAAATGAAAGCAAAAACTGGAAAGCCAGATGGTTACCAGAAAGTTAACTTTTTTTGTTTATAATATAGTTTTAAAAAACTTTACTTCAAAATTTTGGAGAAATCAATATAAAAGTTTTCTACTGTAGAGTGTTCTAAATGCGCTATAGTAGTCCCAATAAGATATCTCGAATGATACATTTGATATTTATGAAATAAAAAATGCCCCAAATATATAGCATATGATGATATCTGTAACAAATGTAAAACATTTAATATGTTTTATAAAAGTTAAATAATAAAAAATAACATTAAAATTTCTCAGGAGCCTCATCCGTTCTGATTTAAAAAATGTTTTCGAATTGCTGTAACATAGTGGAATAAATCTGTCAAAATATTAAAAACATAGTTACGAATTCTGTACTTCAGATTTGTTACACATATTGCACATTGCCGGAAGATATGATTCTTTAAAGAGCACAGCAAACAAAAGTAACAGGTATATATGAGAAAGTAGGAGGCCAAACTATTGGAAATGGGAAACTGATTTACCCATGCATCTGCGAAATGGTATCTTAAAAATCGTTTTACATGATAATAAGAAAGAGAGCATCATACTGCATGGATATGCAGCTCTGAAAGCATCCCCACTGATGAAGTCATAGAATTGCAAAATCTTTCTGTGTCACATGGCACCGCTGCGTAGTAAGATAATAAGTTCGAATCCATTTGCATTTATCCGACTTAAAAAAGGACAATAGTTAAAGTAAATTCCAAAATTAAAGGTAACTGTAAAATCAAAATAGTTTATTTCTGTTTCAGAATACAAAGGTTATATATGGATAATGAGAAGGTTTTCGTCATCCAAATTCAATAATTGGAGGATTGTTTTGCTCACCATGGTAAAAGAGCCTTTTTCATTGCATAGACTGTTCCATGGCCAAGTGATGTCAATCACCATTCAAACAAGGATCTGAAGGACAAAATTTTATGACCCTGTGAGTACATGCCTCCAATCAGTGCACGACTTTGACTTTGTTGGTATAAAAATGCAAAATTCATTTTGTGGTTTCTAATTATAGTAAAATATGGCATATTCAATACATATCAAAACTACCGCAGTGAATACTACGATACGTTAACTGATTGCTGATTTCATTGGCTATGATAGCTTCATTTTTTATTTTAGAAATCGGGAATTACTTTCTTTCTCGACATAAAAGAATGGGAAATTGGCCAGTTTGTTGGCCACTGAGTTGCACAGCACCTTTTTACGAAAGGGCACATTCACACGCATCATAGATATTGTATAGAAGAACAACCGTGCCCTAGACGGGGTTATAGCCCCGGCTAGGGCAAAATTAGAAATTTAATTTAAAATCAAAAAATTTAAATTTAAGTCGGAATGAGCGCCTCTTGTTTGAAGTAGCCCCGACCTGGTCCAAGAGTACGACTTAATGACACACTCATCACATTTGCTTGCACAACTCCTTTTTATGGGGGTGGCATTCACACACCTTACGGATAAAACAACCACGTCCGAACCAGGACTCGAGCCCAGGAAGCAAAGATCACGAGGAAGACGAGCTACTTTTGTGTCAGGCCTTCAGACCAAATATTGAGAAATGCAAATCGGAAATCTCTTAAGTGGGAGATCTATGGATATTATTTGAAGATCCCATGCAACTCCTCTTGATTCCAAGAAAATATAGAAATATGCTTTCTTTCCAATGACGACAAATGAAGAAAATAATGAGATGCTCTTTTTGTGCTTGTTAGAAAATCTATATTGTGAAAGGCTATAATAAACATCAACAGTGTAAAAAAAAGTTTTAACATGAACTATGAAATTAAATTTTTAATGGAACTTTAATTCGCTCTAAAAATATCTCTTTTGATTTTTTAACAACTATACATTTTTCGTCTTTAATTAGATATATATTTTAAGAGCTAAATTTTGAGTAAAACGTCGATATCAGAGAAACATCAATTAATACAACTAAAGGACGTTAGAAAGTTTCCTATTTTGAAAAGAAGTTCTTAAATAAAATTTCTTAGAATCAGAAACGCTTCAGAGATTATAAATTGTTCATAAATCGATTGCAAACAAAACAAACATAAATAAAATGATAAAAAAAGCTTGAATTAAGTCAAATATAATGGTGTATGATTTTACATGATTTAAAATTGAAAGAAATAGAAATTAAATTCATTAGAATAAATTAAAGAATAGGAATAAAAAATACAAAAATATTTTTTATCTAAAAATTCTATTGTAGTAAACATTAATTAGTTGTAGAATGAAATGGAAAGGTGCGATGAATAAAGATACTTTTTAACACGAGAGTTTTTTTTTTGAGATGATAATTGTAATAATTTCTTTTTAAAAATATGAATAATGTCTCTGAATATAAATATATATATAGATAAAAGAATTGGTTTTGTGTTCATACTTCTACATTTAAAATCAATACTTACTTTGAAACAAACCCGTATGATGTTAAGAAAATGAGTTTTTCGTTGACAAAACGGATTTGGAGACAAAATCTCTCCATTTATCTCTTAGAATTTTCAGTGTGATGCCATCTGTTACAGTAAAAACACAAGACTAGGTATAAAAAATCTGTAGAGTTGTAGAAAAGCAGAAAAGTAAATCCCGTGAAATACCATGTATTCTATTTTCGTCTTTTAAGGAAAGAATTTTCTTTTAAGAAGCCAATGAAATGTTCTGATTTAGTGAATAAATGTGACGCATATATACTTGTAACTCTTGATTTTAGAGTATATAATAATTATGAGGACATTCTCGATTTAATTACTGTTGGAGTTTGTAAATGGTAACAAGAATATGTTTAAATTCGCCAAAAAATGCTCCCGATTCTTAGTTTTAGATAATTAGATAATTTGTTAACAACTTCCATTTACCATATTACAAATTCATCATTCATTCTTGTATCTATATATGTGCTTAATTTATGCGTAAGACTGAAATATTTTTTACGATACAATGCTTATAATGCAATAATATATTTTTAAGAGTACTGCTTACAATTTGTCTCAAATATTTTACAACTTTATACTTATCTCAAATTAAGTATTTAAAAATAAGCTTTCCAAACAGGACTTGAATCTTTATAAACTGTTTATTGTTGGTTTGAAATGTTAAAATAAAAAAAATCTTTAAAATTCCTGTCATAATATTCGAAAACCTCGAAAATGTATACACAAAGTGCTTTAGATGTTCTAAACAAACCAGCTGTGCCCCATGAAAAATTAAAGATAATCTAAGAAAAAAATTATGAAGCATATTTTGCTTTCTGAAAGTTAGGTGAGATGGATATAACTATAATTTAAGGCGTCTTGCCTTAATTTAAACCTTATAGTTTAAAGAACTTTATCTAGTGAAAAAATAATGTTGTGGTTTCAAAGCTGTATTATTGCATGGAACAAAATTTTTGATATACACTGTTTCTAAAATTCTCAGACAGAGGGCAATTAACATTACAGTTGTGTGTTTGGAATATAAAATGGCAAATGAAAGTTAGCTTATAATTGCTGAAATTTTTTTCTTTTTAGAGATGAAAATTTTTTTTCCACGATATTGTTAAACTTGAACTACAAATTCAAAAATATCCTCTTTTATCTATTGCAAAAATTATCGCACGATTTCAAAGGCAGCTATGAACATTTTAAATGATTGATTTCAGAACTCAGACGATCAATGAATTGACAATCAAGCAAGTGAAGTATTTAAAAATTCATATTATTTATGAGATTTAAAGACAAATTTAAGGATAATATAGACTAGAATGTCAAATGGAAATATTTTAATGGAATGCGAAATGAAATGATTTAACTGATGACAGAATGATAATAATTAATTATGTACAGTAATGAGAAGTACGCTATCTGGTCAAAAATATCCGAAAATCCCTTAAAAAAAGATCTTGGTAGGTGATGCAATTTGATGTGCAATCGAAAGCTTTGAAATCGTTAGTAGTGGTTTGTCAGGTTGAATTGATGCGTTTGTGAGGCAATGGGTAGGTCAAATGAGCTTAGTGAGATTGATCGTCGCAGTATAATGGGATGTCACCATTGCAGGAAATCATTTCATGAGATTGTTAATATTCTACAAAAGCCTAAATCTACTGTGAATAATATAAGTGTGAAGTAAAGAGGTCGTGGCAGTAAAATTGCAGAAAAACGATTTGGTATATGGAAAAAACTTGGTGGAAGTAGCCGCCGAACTTTGAAAGTGACAGTGAAACAAAATCGTAAGTTCTCGTTGGTGGAAATTTCTCAGGAGTCCTAAGACTCATCAGGCGTTTGTGTTAGTAGCAGGACCGTTTGTCAAGAGTTAAAAAAATTCGGATTCCATGGTCGTGCAGCTGCACACAAGCCGAACATCACTCCACGGAATGCGAAGTAATGATTTCTTTGGTGCAGAGCTCCCAGTCATTGAACAGTGGACATGTTGAAAACTGTTCTTTAGACTGTAGAATCTAGCCATCGGATGGACGGGTCCAAGTTTGCCGGATATCTAGCATTGTGCCAACCGTTAAGTTTGATATTGAAAGCGTTATGGTGTAAGGGTGTTTTTAGCTGCTTGCCCTGGGTCCTTTAGTTCCTGTGGTTGGAAACATAAACTCCGAGATGTATGTAAACATTCTGGACAATGCTGCACTCCAAATCTTTAGAAAAACCAATTTCTCTTCCAGCAGGATAACTGTTCATTTCATGCATCTAGGCTTGAACAGATGTGGGTTGAAAAATGGATATTCAAAAACTGGACTGATCTTTTCAGAACCCCTATTTAAATCCCATTGAGAACCTTTGACCATTCTCAATCCCTAACCAGCCTCACCACCCATTCTCGTTACAAGCCCTCACTTCAACTCTGATGGCAGCTTGGAAGTCAATTGCTACAGCCACCTATCAAAAACTGATAGAAAGGTCTTCCCGTGTGTAGGTTGTCATCGATGCAAAGTATGCAACATCATATCAACATGTGCCTCATACCACTGGGCGTTCAAATACTTTTAGCCAGGTAGTGTACAAAAAGAATGGTGCGAGTGCAGTTTAACCCTCTATTTGGCGCACTTTTCAAAAAATTGCCAACTCACCAACCATGAATCACAGACAAGAGCACAGGTAAGCTCTTCCGGTCAAGGAAATAAATATCCTAGGGTTTTTATAATAAAAAGAATGGGGTTGCCAGCATTGGCATATTATCGCCACCTTGGTGAGGAAGGGGGTTAAACAACACATCAACCAAAAGAATTTTATGACTTACTCTTTAACCATAGTTCAATCTTATGGTTTCTCAGATTATGTTACCGATTACTACCTTGAAAATCTATTAAATGCTTTAAACTGTAATTTACACAAATGAATTCTTGGTCCCTTGTTGGAAAGTTGAGTTGAGTTGAATTTGTTGTTTTATGGCGCAAAAGCCCTTTTTTGACTAAGCTGTGTCACATTCTCGAGTTTAAAATATTTGTATCAATTTATAATAAAATCAAGATATGAAATGATGTCCAAATCCAAATGTCTAAAAGTTTAAACCTATGATTTATGAAAAAAGTGTAACAATGATGTAAGGTATGTTACTGTGATAAAAAGTGAGGCTAATGTTTATAAATGATTATAAAAATAAATATTTTTTAAAAAACTAACAATACTAACATGCGGGGTTTAGGAAACAACACGCCCAATTCACGGTGAAACCTCTGAAAACATGCAAGATTCTCGTTAGAAAATCATGGACACTCCACAAGAATGTGTAAGACAGACATAGGGCTGTTAAACATTGCGCGGATATTGGAGGAATTGTTGGAAAGAGAAAGAAGAGAGTGATAGGGCTATGTTGCAAGGGATAAATGGAAAATAGTGCCTTCTAGGTGGCAAAAAAATTCTACACAGAAAATTTGGAATAACTTTAATCTACAAGAGACAACATTAAATGAGGGCTATGTGGCAATGGCAAGATTGAATAAAAATATTTTTAAACGAAGAACATTAGGGACCATTCTAATAAAATGGACTCAAAGAAAAGGTGTTACAAGACTTCACAGAGCATGACGCTTTTAAAATGTATCAAAATTAATTTTTTTGGAAAGAATGAAGATTTTATCGTGGAACTAAAATCTAAGAAGCAATCTCAATCTCCGTGAAAGTGAAGTTTTAAAAATTGAAAGAAATGAATAGAAATAAAAGTTTTTTAGTACCTAAATTTTACAGAGTTTTACCGAAATTTGAGGCATAAAGTCCAAACAATAGAATTGAGAAAACAAGTCCCTGCTTGAGCCCATTCTGTTTCTGTCTTCATTTTATCATTACTTTATTTATTTATTGCATGTGTTCTTCCTATATCTAACAACTTTCTTTATTTTATTCTCTTAATTTAATCAAATTGATTGTTTTGCTTTCAATGCGTTGAGATTTTTATGCCATTAAAGGCAGGTTTAAATTACCAATTAAATTTAATTGAACTCTCGTGCACCTTATCAAACTGAATTCTTGATATAGTTTTTATTGTCACAAATGATGCAAAGATATTTAAATATTTTAAATGACATATAAAAGGATTCTTTTTTTTGTTGTCAAAATTGAATATTGCAGAAAATTTTGTGTGGTTAAACACTTTTATTTTTATACATTTTTTATTTATTACGCAGTTACAAACATGTTTTTACTTATTACTTGATGTTTATTCATTATTCATAAAGAAAAAGGGGGGAAATAAAAATTAATATTTAATAAAATAAAATTAAGAAAAAATAAAATTAATAATTAAAGAAAGTAAACATAATTTATTGCAAAAGATACAATAATATTTCAGCTATCTTTCAACTTAATAACCATTGGGTTTAGTTTAGTTTAATTACATTAACTTCCTGCTCCTGGTAAAACAGCGTCAGGGTTAATTTGGGACGGACCTCGTAATTTTACAACTGGTTTTATAATAATTCTATTGTATTTTAATAATAATTCTATTTATAATATTTTTCTAATATATTTTATTATATTTTAATTATAATATATTTTATTTTTGATATTTTAGTAATAATTTTATTTATTATATTAAGAATACCAATTATAATAATTCCATTTATAATTGGTTTTACAAAATATTATAATAAAGAAACTTTTAGATTAACTGCAAAGTCATGATAAAACAAATCCTACACTTAATATCCTAAATCTAAGATTTTTTAAACGTAAACTTTAGGAGCTTGCTATTTCAGTTTTTTTCCTATGCAAAGCTCTTCGTCCATATATTATTTCAAGAAATACGATTGCAACAATGGTGAGATTTCGCAAAAGTACTCATATTTTGGAAATATTGCTTCAGTTCGGAAAAAATGCAATGTAGAAACAATGAAAGAGCAGAAGAAGATGGTTACTCTGCTGAATTTGTTTTTGAAACTCGCAAGAAAGCATTCGAAAAGTCAATATTTTCGTAGATATTATGCATGAACGATGCGACGTGTATTAGAAGAAGGATTTTTATTCCTGGAGATCTGAATGTTTTTGATTTTTTTAATAATTTTTTTGTGATAGCTATACTGAAGCAATAGCGAAGAAATGTTCTCAAAATTTGGATATATTGACAACAATACTTTAAGGTGTCAAGTTTTATTTTATGATGCATATGTGAATGGTATGAAACTTGAAGAATTTCAAAGAAAAATATCTTGCGTCAACGATGATATGTAATATATTACAAATATTGTTTATTTTTAATGGAACCAATGGCAGATATGACTACTGCATCGAGTTATAGAAAATTCATGCTAAGATTTGTAATTAAGTGATGATAATTATTAATTTAAAACGTCAAAATAAATTTATGCTGGATTGTTTTACATGCCTTTCATATTCTTATATTAAAAATTTCAAGAAAATAACAAAAATAAAAATAAAATAACTAAATACCAGTAGAATTTAGAGTTTTATATTTATTACTTTTATATTTAGAGTTTTATAGAGTTCTAATATAAAAAACCATATGTCTTTTTTTAAATTAACATTTGATCCTTCTAAATCACTTTTGGATAAATATTTTGGGACGTTAGATTCTCACTATTGCCATTAAAAGTCCACTTTAATTGAGGGGTATCCAAAAAATTAAACTTGCAATTGCTTAAAAAAAAGAAAGAAAGAAAGTAAACGTAATGATCTGGAAAGATTTATTGTAAAAGATACACTAATATTTCAGCTATCTTTCAACTTAATAACCATTGGATTTTGTTTAGTTATAATAACGTTCCGCCCCAGATAAAGCAGCGCCAGGGCTATTTTGGGACGGATCTCATAATTTTGAACCTTGGTCAGATGATGAGGACGACATCTGAGATGGCACCCCCTTCTCCGTACCACTCCGAACCAGCGGGAGAACGGTTGGCCTGGCGAATTTATCTTGCAACAGACCTCGATTATGGCGACAGACCTCCTTACATGGCGATTTTTCAGGTAGAATTATAATAACCATTTTAATCATACCTGCCATACCACAGAAAAAGTTTTTACAATGCAGTATTATAGAAATCCTAAGCCAATATCTAAATATTTTTGCATGCTGGAAATCAATGACTAGACAGGAATTTTCTCATAAAAAAGAAAAGGAAAATCAGGAATATAAAAACTAGGAAGGACAGTACGAAATGAAGCCAATAAAAAAATTCTGCCGCTGCTTTTGTTTTTTTGTGAAATTTTCGTATGCAGACGAGCGTTGCCTTTGATTCCTTAGTACTGAGAATTTCAGGTCTTTTCTTATGGATGGCGCTCCATAAATTCTTTAGTATTGACAGTAATATTCTGCGTTCAAAACTTGACCTTGCAGTTTGTGAGTAAAAGAAATAGGAGGCCGTATTACCGCATTCTGCAAGATAATAAAAACAACCGAAGTTACTTGCATATAATTACCATACCTATATACCATACCTTACCATACCTACATATATTGCATATAATTACCCTACCTATAATATACATGATTTAATTTATAGCTTTGATATTTGTTATATTTACAGTGGCGATATTGCAATTTTCTCCTGAAGGAGAATTCCATCAAATTAGAGATTTCGTTGTATATTTCATAAATACATATTATTTAAACAATAAAAGTTTCTGAAGATCTTCAAATTCATGATTTTTTTTATATTCCGGAGAATTATTATGTAAAGCAGCAGAGGCAGAGATTAAAATATCTAAGCTTAATTATACCTAATATTCTGAAACTGTGCACAACATTTTTTCATTTAATAAGTAAATAATTTTTCTTCAAAATTCCCAAATCTAACTCTCACTCTCTTGCTTCAATAATGTTTAAATAAAAATTTCTAAAAGTACTGGCATAATTTCTTAATTTCAGTAAATTATTTTTTCTAAAATCTCAATCTCAATTTCTTGCTTCAATATAGCTTCAATTATTTTTTTAAAAGTTTTACTGACCTAAAAGTACTGAGATCGTTTCTTAATTTCAATAAATAAGTTTTCTTCAAATCTCAAGTCTTGCTTTAATCCCTTTTAATCTCTGACATATATTAAATGCATATTAGCTACCAAAAGATAACTTTAAAACATCTTATTTTGTTCATATTCAATTTGATTCAAATCTTATCGAAAAAATCAGATTTGTAAAAACTTTTGTGTCAGATACTGAAATCAACTCTTTAAGGGCCTCTTACAGTGGCATTTTAAAGTCTATTGATAGCGACATTTTACGGATTATTGATAGTGATAATGTGCGTTACGTATGAGTTGTTTTGAAATACTCTTGAAAGTAACGTTGTTATTTGTGGCACTTACTATGGACAAGCTCCGCTGATACATCAGCAGATCTTAAGTCGGAGATATGCGTCTCTTGTTTTACAAGTAGCGCCATCTAGGGCCAAGAGTACGACTAATGTTAGTAACTAATGTAAAATGACTTAGATATACAAAAAAGAGCATAAAATCGAAAGAATCAAACTCTTTCAATATACGTAGAACTATATTTTTGACAAAAATTAATTAAATCATTATTTTATTTAGCATAAAGGTAATGCCATAATGCATGAATACATATGCTATTTTATTCGTGTTTTCTTTTGGTTAAAATATTAATTATATTCTGGCTTATTTTACTCTTTATGTATTTACATTTACGAATAGTCATTCCTTAGTTCATAATTATACTGAGATAAACTTTATTGTCTTTAAAAATTTCTTTGATAATTTTTAAAAGACCGAATGAATAATTGCTTAGTAAAAACAAATGTCATCCAAATTTCGAGTGATGCCATGTTTAATTGAAATTTCAAATGTTGAAATCGTGCTATCAATGCTCAAAAAGTAAAGTCTGGTGTTTCAAATTAAAATATTCACACTTCTAAATACTAAGCATCAAAACGATAAATTGATTCTTTAAATATAAATATGGTTTCCGATTTTCTTTATCAAATTTCTGGTCTCAACTAAAATAAAAAGTTTGAAAAAGTTTGCAATAAAATGTATAGTTAAACTTCATACGTTTACATATTTACATCAATATACAGTTCGGGAAATTCGAAAGTATTAGAATAATTTCAAACATAATTTGAATACTTTTATCTCAACCTTAAATCTTTAACGTCTTACTTCTTCTGTAAACAGCTTATAGTTGTTTGCTTTGCACTTTTTGTCTTTAAGAGCCTTAAAGTATTATTTTTAGAAATAATATTTAGTTGAGGTTTAATCCTTTATTGAAGGACAGAGCATATTTGACGAGCAAAGGTTTTTAAACATATTTACTTTATTTGTAAACTTATTAAAAGATTGTAAACTTTCTTTTTAACGAACATCTCATTAAGTATTACATTTTCTCGTGATCGGTAATTGGACCGAATCGCTATTGGTGGAACTTCTAGATTCAGTTATGGCCCAAATTTTAATCTATATATTTCTAATCATGCTCTTCAAAGGACTTAGTTTCTTACATTATGATTTAATTTTTCTATTAACTAGCATAGTGCCATTAATAACACATATTATTAGGTTCGGGAATAAGAAATCCATTATTATTTTACAGCCATCTACCGAGAAAATAATGGATTTCTTTCCATTATTTTTTTTCGTTATTTCCCATTTCTTCCCATTAATTATTGGCGTGTGGAATTTTTGAAAATAATGGAAAAAGAAATCCATTATTTTCTCGGTAGATGGCCGTAAAATAATAATGGATTTCTTATTCTCGATTCTAATATATTGTAAATACATTGCAAACGGTTTGCGCAATTTTGCATTCCATTCAGTAAGTAATTTTAATCGAATTTTCTATTTCATTACTTTTTTGTTAATGACACGAATTTATGTTCATTTTATAAACTAAGAAGCCAATATATGGATTTACATTTTAACGTGACGATTCACATTGATTTAAATTCTTTTATTAAAACAAATTAAAAATTATTTGAAAAATAATAGAAAATGAAATTAAATATTAATAATATGATAATTTGATATTAATATGATAGTTTCTTCTTGTGTACAGCCGACCACCCCTCCAACACTGAACGTAGAAGTATCGAATTTGTTGTGGCCGACTGTTGGCTGTAGCAATGTCCATCTGTACATCGACCTAATCTGTCAAACTGATATTCTCTTCGAGATGATTATCCCCAAAGTGGTCAAATACTGACCACCTCCCCCTCTACAAACTTTCAAACAATTGGCAGAAAACTGACAATTTTAGACATCATGTCCTTCAGAGTCCTAAGATTACTTGGTACCATCAGTACTAAACTCAAGTCATTATTTTCAACTTGCAAATGTTTTCTATGTTCGAAGATTTCTGAGCATTCCTTTAAATAATGGTAAACAGTACCGATTCCTCAACAAATGCGTTTACTTTCCCGCTTTCTTCCAAATCTTTGGGAATATGCAGGGAAATATGATAATACCGTCTTATAATCTATTTTTATTTGATACATTTATTTCATTTCTAATAGTTCGCTTAACTGAATGAAATGATCAACTGATTTCGACTTATAAAAGCAATTATTTTTATTAATCAATAAAAAAAATAAAGAAAAGGAACAACAAAATCCAAATAATAAAGAAGATAAAATTGACTGTCTGTGTTGACACGAAAAGTTTGGAGTAAATTCTTTTGTGAATGAGAAAAATAAATGTGTCTAGTGAAAGATAAACAAAACATCCACTTTATACATCAAATAATGCTTTATTGTTAAAATCACATTTCTTTTCTCAACATACATAGTGTTACATCTTTTCACATGTCTCGGTTCTTCCCAAATAAAATCAAATATACGATTCACATTCTTTATTAAGAAACTTTATAAAAGAAAACCAGTTTCCTTTGAGCTCCCAGTTTCAGTAGGGAGTCCGGGCTGAACAAAATTTCGTTTCTTCAACGCTTGGCATGACGGCTCTGTCGATAAATCCGTTCTCTAAACACAAGAAGAGATGGCTGCTTCGGAAACAAATCCTCAGTTTTATTTACATTGAATTTCCAAAGTTCCCATTTTTTATTATTCTTATATATATGTGTTAAGAAAAAAATTAAAGTCTGTCGATAACTAAAGGGGATGCGGGATGTAATTTCCTTTTTCAAATTTTAATTTCATTATTTCAAATATAATTTGACTTTCCAAAATTCTACAAATATCTGCAGAATTCAGAATTAAGACGGGGAAAATTCTTAGGAAATCCCAGACAACTTCTGAGTGAAATGAAATAATTTATTTTGTAAATATATAAAGTTTTCAAAGAATATAAATTTTAAAACCTATATATTTAAATAAAATTCTCTTAACATTAAAATCTTAGCAATTCTGAGTTTTATGAAACGTTTAAAAAAAGAATAATTTTAAAATTGATAAATCCAATATTTTGATGGAAAAACATTTTGAATGATGAAATAAAGTTATTTCACTTGGATTTGGAAGATATCTTTAAAATATTAACGTGATTTTATTTTATTTATGCGAATAGTTAAAGTATTTTCTGCATCTAATTACATATTTGCTGTAGAGACATATAGTAATGAAATATTTATTTTAAAAATGAGTTAGAGCTATTTTATTTATCCTATTATTCGTTTTCATTCTTAAAGTTTTTACTTAGATTGCAAAACCTTATATTGATTCAGTAGATTCTTAATGAAATAACATATTAAATAGATCAAATTTTCACCAGAAACATTTAATGATTTCAGCTCTTTATGTTACTAAGCATCTTGAGTGGGGTATATGTTTTAAAAGTTTTTTTTTTGACAAACTGAATGGTATATAGTTTTTCTTGACTATCTAGTTCGCTATTACATGGTGTCACTTTCAGTCATCTTTTCGTAATCTCGTAACCAGTAAACGTGATGCTATCATCTTAAATTATTTTAGAATTTAAAATGACAAAAAATATGATATGCAAACTGAAATTGAATTCCACTTTTAAGTAGAAAGTGGTAATGATGTTTTTTTCAGGATTAAATAATATTGAAAATGCAATATTAATTATAATTACTTATATGAAATGTTTGATTTTTAAAATGAGTATTTCTCCAAACTATTTATTTATGCTGTTAACAAAATATCAGATTAATTCAAGGAAAGAATAAATACAAGGATATAAATATTAATATAAGAATATTAGATAATTTTTTACTCATACTGTAATAGATAATGAAATTAAATTAAGACTTTACACACTGTTTTAAAAACTCTTTGCCCATATAGTAATTGATCAGACTTGCACAAATAGAGACCGAACATTTAATGGTACTTATATATTATACCGTCCACCTTTATCGCCAAATTTGAAGTCGTCGCCAATGAGTTGTAAAACCACCAATTATGGCAATCCGGCAATGGTGTAATTCGTTGATCTTTATCGCCAAATTTAAATCCGTTGCCAATGAGTTATTAAATCGTTGTTAATGATTGGTGGAGACGGTATTATAAGTAAGTACCCATTTGATTTATATGGGAAATTTTTCATGTAATTATTAAAAATATGAACGCCATAGTTTAATAATAACCCTATGCTCTTCGATTTTTAATACATTTCATTATTATACGTGAGTATAAAGATTATTTTCAATACTTTGGAAGCTAGAAAATAGTTATATATTATATATTATATATTTTTTATAATTAATATGAGAGTTTTTGCTTTATCTTGCTTTAATCACGCTTAATAAGAATGTGGAAATGATACAGAGTAATGTATTAGTCTCAGCAAGATGCTAATAATTCGTATTTGTAATAAAATTGTGCCTTTTCCTAGAATGCTTCTAAGTGGTTTCTTATCATTTATATAATTAATACTCTTGTCCCAAAAAATACAAAAATTATAATTATATAATATTATTTAATAAAAGTAGTCTTAAATACATTATAAATAATTCAAAAAATTAAAAAAGGAACAAAATATGAAAGATGATTAATTGTTTAAATAAACAAGAGCGAAACACTGATATAAATAATGTATGGAAATAAAATACAGATGAAGGAGTCAATACACAACTATTCTGATATGTAGGAGGCAAAAATACCCTTTGAAATCTGTGCATCAGCTAGACAACGTAAAGTCGAAGCACTCTCATTTTGCTGATAAAGAAACTCATCTTTAGAATAAGTAGAGCGGATAGAAAAAAAAATATTTTGCTGACTTAAGTACACATTAGTTTCTTCTGACAGATTGCTTTTGTTTCAATCAACTTGCCCTTCTGGAAGGAAGCAAGGCAACGCACGTAATCAATCTTTTTGTTTTGTTTCTTTAGTGATTTCAAGTACAACGGAACAACAAAATTTGTTCCTTTATTTTGTTTTTTTAGCAAGGCAGACGTACGTAACACAAAACGGCAATTATTGGCTGTCTGTGAATGCAATGTCTTTTGAAATGTATTAATGGTTGAATGAAAATAACATTCTGGATTTCATGTGAAAGAAGATTCTTTATTCGATGTTTGTTTTTATTCTAACATGAGTAGTGAAATTAAAATTACATTTGAAATTGAATTTTTAAAAATGGTAAACTCATTTAAAATTTTTAAAATTAAAAATTAAGAGTTCGGATTAGATTTATTAATTTCTAATATTTCAAAACCCCTTTTACAATCAATTAAAAAAATTATGCTCGGAAACTTTCAAAGTACAAAAGATAATAAGGAATTTAATTTAATTTGTAAACATTTAAAAAAAAAATTCCAAATCATGATTCTTAATTTAAGCCTATTTCTTTTGTCATTAAAATCATTCTATAAAAATAGGTGTAATAAAAAATTTTAAAGAATTTATTTTAGGGCTAAAGATTTTTTAGGATTTTATAAAATGATCAAATAAATAGATATTACTGAAAAAATAAAATGGATGATTTAAGTGCGAAACTAAAAAGTTTCTTAGAAAATCGCTTACCATCTAGTCTCAAGGGCTTAAGCCAATAAAAGGAAATCTCAGTTTTATCTCAAACTAGATTGTTGAGAAGAAATAAAATTTTCTATAAAACGTCTAAAACCTTTTGAAAGAAATAGAACGAAATAACTAATTTCTCAAAATTCCAGGTAACAATATATGTTTTTCTTTGAATCGGCATGCACAGTAGTTTTATAAATGGCTTATTTATGATATTAAGGTTTTGTTTATCTTTTTTGTTGAATTTTTAAAGAAGTTCTCGCATAATTATTAATAAAAAATTATAATTCCTTTTATATATTTTTGTTTCTTACAAAGTTAGTGAAAATAATTTTCAATCATGAAAAAATTTCTTTCAGGAAAATAGGAAATAATTGGCCTATTAATAGCACCAAGCAGAAAAACTTAATTATTTTTTTTCAGATTTTAAGGTGGAATTCAATAAAGAATTGTGGAAAATACTTTTCATAAATTAATGAGCTAAATATATGAATAAAAGCTTAATTTGCATTGAGGACATCTAATGCGAAATAGTCTAAAGGTATATAAAATCAGAATAATTTCTTTATTTAAAAACGCTAAAAAACTATGGTGATATTTTAAACATATCAAGTGGATTTGAACATAGTTTTTAATTTTTTAAGGAAGGTTTTCATTTTATTATAATTTTAATGACATCCTTTTATTTTTTAAATTCCGTATTGGTACTGAGAATCAATCTCACTAAATAAATATAAAGCATTTTTGCATATTTCTCTTCATAATATGATTTCAATTAATAGATTTAAGCTGCAAAGAATTCCTTTAAAAGATATATATTTTTTATAATCTGATATAAAAATTTCGGATATTTAGCAAGAGGTTTGCAAAAATGTATAAACATTAATAATTTATTCTTTTAAAAAGAATTTAATATAAAATTCCATTCATATTAACAAAAAATTCTCTCAAATATATAAATGAGTTATGAGCACTAATGATTCTTTAACAAAGAAATATGTCAAGAGACTATCTCAGAAAAAATGCTTATGATCTTTTATTGGTTGTTTTTGTTCTCGTGTTCTGCTTTACAATGGGAGAAGTGGTGCAGTAGTTTCTGAGATTATGGGGCCCTGAGCACCCGAGGGCAGAAGTCTAACTTCTAGCTCACATACGTCACAAACCCTTTTTACGGGACGAAGTTCCTTCTTGCATTTCATCCATTCATCCATTGATCGTAATTTAGATCTAGAATCAAGAACATTCACCTATGACTCACTATCTTCTTTGGTATTGTTCTCCACATGAAGAAAATTGTGACTATGGCAAATTTAACGCCTACCACACAGGGAGAGTATTCGGCTGGCAGATTCGAACTCGCTGCTCAAGGGATGCGAATCCTTTGCAATCAGATTATTCTGGCCTAAACGTTACAATTACTATAAATATATGATCAAATAAATTATACTATCATTGAATTTTCAACACTAATTGAGGATTCAAAGAAAAGTATGGCAACGCAAAATGCTTGAATATTCTGCACCAGTTGGGGGAGATTAGAAATTTTCTTTATTCTGTATTATTTCAATTCAATAGTACTTCAAAATGAATCGAAAAAATTGACTTTGTAACCATGACAGATTTAATGTGTGCCAGCTACCACACACACGGAGAGTCTTCGGTTTGCGTATTTGAACTCGCAATCCAAGAGAAGCGAAGCCAACGCCTTACCAACCAGGCTATCCTGCCCTCTCTTTACTGGTAACATTGCGTTTTACAAATTCTAAAATGTTAATCTTTAAATACATGTAACGTCACTAAATTTATTTTCTAATTGTAATATAATATAGTATGATATAATACAATACAATACCATATAGTATAATATAATATACAATAAATAGCAAAGTAATATAATAGTAAGTTAGGGGTTTCGAACTCGCAACCCAAGTTAAGCGAAGCCAAAGCCGTACCACCCAGACTATCCGGTCCTCTTTTTACTAGCAATATTGTATTTCACAAAATTTAATATTTTAAAATGTTAATCTTTATATGCATGTGACGTCATTAAATTTATTTTCTAATAAATAATATAATAAATATAATATGGTAGGATTCAATACAATACCATATATTATATTACAATACTAGTAAAATAGAAACTATAATACGGTACAATATAATATAAATAGTAACGTAATATATTAGTAATAGTAGGTTAGGGGATTCGAACTCACAACCCAAGAGAAGAGAAGCCAACGCCATACCAACCAGGCTATCCCGCCTTCTTTTCACTGGTAATATTGCGTTTTACAAGATTTAAAATTTTAAAATTTTAATCTTTCATGTAACGTCACTAAATTTATTTTCTAATAAATAATACAATATAGTATGATATAATACAATATAATATCGTATTGTATAATATAATATAAATAGCAAAGTAATATAACAGTAGGTTAGGAGTTTCGAACTCGCAACCCAGGTTAAGTGAAGCCAAAGCTGTACCAACCAAACTATCCGACTCTCTTTTTACTGGTAACATTGCCTTTTACAAATTCTAAAATTTTAATCTTTATATGCATGTAACGTCACTAAATTTATTTTCTAATAAATAATATAATATAGTATGATATAATATAATACAACACCGTATAGTATAATATACAATAAATAGCAAAGTAATATAATAGTAATTGTAGGTTAGGGGTTTCAAAACTCGCAACCCAAGTTAAACGAAGCCAAAGCCGTACCACCCAGATTATCCGGTCCTCTTTTTACTGACAATATTGTATTTTACAAAATTTAATATTTTAAAATGTTAATCTTTATATGCATGTGACGTCATTAAATTTATCTTCTAATAAATAATATAATAAATATATTATAGTATGATTCAATACAATACCATATATTGTATTACAATACTAGTAAAATACAAACTATTATACGGTACAATATAATATAAATAGTAACGTAATGTAATAGTAGGTTAGGGGATTCAAACTCGCAATCCAACAAAAGCGAAGCCAACGCAGAACCAAACAGACTATACCGCCGTCTTTTTACTGGTAATATTGTGTTTTACAATATTACCAGTAAAAAGTTTAGAATTTTAATACCTAAAATTCTAAAATGTTTATATACATTTAAGTTCACTAAATTTAATTTATTTTCTAATAAATAATATAATAAATATAATATAATATAGAATGATACAATACAATACAATACCGTATAGTATATTACAAAACTAGTAAAACACCAAATACTATAATACTATACAGTACAATATAATATAAACAGCAACGTAATATAATAGTAATAGTAGGTTAGGGGATTCAAACTCGCAACCCAAGAGAAGAGAAGCCAACGCCATACCAACAAAACAATCCCGCCTTCTTTTTACTGGTAATATTGTGTTTTACAAAATTTAAAATTTTAAAATGTTAATCTTTATATGCATGTAACGTCACTAAATTTATTTTCTAATTAATAATATAATAAATATAATATAATATAATATGATACAATACAATACAATACCTTATAGTAAAATACAAAAAACTATAAAACTATACAGTACAATATAATATAATATAATATCTATATAAATAAAAATGCAACTCGAAATGCGTTGCTAAGCGCAAAACTGGAGAACGGCTCGACCGATTCGGCTAATTTTTTAAAAATATTTTCGTTAAGACACGGGGATGGTTCTTATGGTGAGAAAAAATTAAAAAACTTCGTGAAAAATAGTTAAAACGACACTTTTCTTTCTTTCCCGCCAAAAATCATTTCCTTTCACCACACCAACTGAGTTAGATAGCAGGAAGTAATAAATTATGATTTGTTTAGAAAGAAATACGCGAAGTCAGTTGATTTTCATTCATAGATAACGGGATGTTTAAAACAGAAAGAAAATAGTTGCTTTTATTATTAGTCTGTATGGATATTTAATCTATGCCTGCTCAAAATCAAGTCTGGGCAGGGAAGAAAGAAAAATAGAGAAAAGAAGGGTGTGTTGTGTCACCATTATTTCCTTTGTTCGCGGCATTTTCCCAGTTGTTCTTAAACTTTCGCATCTCTTGAAAACCAATTGTGTCTTTATTTGTTTAGTGTTCTTACATTTATGAAACTTAGAATCTCCTTATTCTATAAAAACGTAGAATTTTAGACCTTTCCCTCCACCATGTAAGGAAAATATCAATTCCGGGACAATCATTGCTGGGATAGAAAGAGAAATATGAGTAGTACAATGAACAGAACATCTGAAGAAAATAATACTATAAATGAATTATATGATTATCAAAATTTGTTTGGTTTAAAAATATTTTGGTGAAAAACCTGTTATGAGACACAGCTACATTAAATATTATATGAAAATTTTAGCGAGCATTAATACTGGCGAACCAACTGTCGCCAAAGGCGGCTAGTAATATAATATAATATAATATAATATAATATAATATAATATAATACAAAACAAATAGTAACGCATACCATGCATTTTCTCTGATTCATAGAAATCAATTATTAGGTAGGGAAAAAAAGGGATTCTTAAATGTTTGAGAAGTGATAAACGACTCTGCCTTTCATATTTTGGAGAGAATACAGGAAGTTCAGGGATTTTTGAAGGGATTTAATTTTATCTCGGAAAGGTGAAAGATTTATGACATCCTGTGACGCCAAAAGAGGCGGAAGAATAGAGAGCGCGTTTAAAGAAGCATTTTTCTCATCACGTCAAAAGTTTAGTGGAGAAAAACAACATACTATAAATATTTATGAATTCGAAAAAAAAGTAATGGATCATGCAAAACTTAAGCTGAACACCGTATCAGCAATAGCAACAATAGCACAAAAACAAGGATATTTCGCCTTTTATTCTGTAGTAGATCACTTCCCAGAGCCGTGTAAACATTTTTTGAAAATATTCCCTTATACCTCGAGAGCAGTGAATTATTTCAAAATGTTTTGATCCAGTAAACACTTTTTATCATAGCATCATGACCAAGAATGCCATTATAAAAATGTTATTTTTTTTAATAATGAATAAAAATTTCTGTTTGTAATTTATGATCACAAAGGAATTTTAAGAAGGCACCTTAATTTATTCGAATGGAATGCTATTATGAAAATTCCACGAGATATTATTAATATTGAGAGTATAAATATTTTTTTTTGCTTACATGAAATACGTTGCAGGAGGTTCTAAGTTCAAAAGAATTTTTTGAAAATTAAATAAATCTATGAATTTGATTATAATTAAGCATATTAATTTGAATAAATTTTCAAGATTACCAGGATGGATTGTAAATTACACTAAACCTCTTCTGGACATAGAAAAAAAACATTACTCTCTACATCTAAGAATAAATGACATCTTATGACGATATATGAATAAATGACATCTGAACAAAAGGTATCACAGCAACTAATTCCTGAAAACTATGACATTTAATTTAGTTTTTGATATCATTTTTAGATTTCTGTAGCACTTCACAATGGAAGAAATGTGTTTATTTTAATTGAATTTAACAAAAAGGATCGTGCACATGAAAATAATGGAGTTTGGATAAATGGTTTGTTATCACTTCACTGACAGGTAAATGCTTTGGAGTAGAATTACCTCAAAGGGATGTACAAACATCCTATTAGACGGTGATTGTACTGCTGCCGGGGATGGCGATTAACCCTTTTGCAGTCCTAAAAATTATTCGGTGCAAAATTATTCACCTAATACAAAGATTTGTTTTTTGTTACGAAAAATAAATACATATAATTCTTTTAAGTCGAATTTCTTTGGAAAATGAATCTACATCTCTTAACCATTATGTAGGTGGTTTTAACTATTAAACCTGAAAAATAAATAAATAAAACGTCAAAACGATGCACAATCTTGAATGGTGAGTCACACTCGACATCGGACCGCAAAGGGTCAAGGCTTAACTTTAGTTCTCGCATTTTCTGTTATGAAAGATAATTGTCTGTTATGAAAGATATCTGGGATATCTGGGAAAGATTCTGTTATGAAAGATATCTGGGTTAAATTATTCCTCTTCACTCGAATCAAAGTATATAAGAAGCTAATAAAATGTAAATAACATGAAAAGTGTATTCTGTATATATAGAATTTCTATAGATCATTTCAATCGTTTTCTGTTGATAGTTCTCAGGCAGCTCATTCAAATTTTTATACATTTGATATAAAATAGATCGAAATATTATTTTTATGGATTATGTATTATTTGCCAAAAGTGTATTATTACATTATTATTCGATTTAAAAATGTAATTTTTATATAATTATTTTTATAAAAAACTAAAATTTTGAAAAATTATTCATGAACGTATCTATGCTAACGTTTATAAGATAAATATTACATTTGCGTAATGAAAATATCTTGCATGGAATGAAATTTGTCAAAAGTGTTATTTGATGAAAATATAATAGCCGAAGACATAATTCTTTTTGTCATTAATCGGAAAGTTTTTAAATTGAATTCCAGGAATGAAATGAACATAAGAAATAAATTATTATTCTATTTAAAATATTTCATTTTTATATAATTATTTTAATAAAAAACAGTAAAATTTGGAGAATATATTCCTAAACATCGAAGTTTAATAGATGTATCTATGATAACGTTTATACGATAAATATTACATTTTCGGAATGAAAATATCTTGCATGGAATAAAATTTGTTAAAAGTACTATTTGATGAAAATATAATAACAGAAGACAAAATTCCTTTTGTTATTAATTGGAATTTATATATAATTATTTTTAATTTTTATATAATTTTTTTAATTTTTATATAATTATTTTTATAAAAAACTAAAATTTTGAAAAATTATTCATGAACGTATCTATGCTAACGTTTATAAGATAAATATTACATTTGCGTAATGAAAATATCTTGCATGGAATGAAATTTGTCAAAAGTGTTATTTGATGAAAATATAATAGCAGAAGACATAATTCTTTTTGTCATTAATCGGAAAGTTTTTAAATTGAATTCCAGGAATGAAATGAACATAAGAAATAAATTATTATTCTATTTAAAAAAATTAATTTTTATATAATTATTTTAATAAAAAACAGTAAAATTTTGAGAAATCAGTCATAGACGTATCTATGATAATGTTTTTAAGATAAATATTATATTTTCGGAATGAAAATATCTTGCATGAAATAAAATTTATCAAAAGTAATATTTGATGAAATATAATAAGGGAAGACAATTTTTTTGTTATCAGAAAGTTTTTAAATTGAATTCCTGGAATGAAATGAACATAAGAAATAAATTATTATTCGATTTAAAAAATGTAATTTTTATATAATTATTTAAATAAAAATATTAAATTTTTGAGAAATTATTCATAAGGATTGAAGTTTCATTTAAAGTATATATGAGAACGTTAATAAGAAGGATAAATATTAAATTTTCGGAATGGAAATATTTGCATGGAATAAAATTTGCCAAAAGTAATATTTGATGAAAATATAATAAAAGAAGACAGAATGATTCTGGGAATGAAATAAACATAAGGAATAATTTAAAAAGATTTTTCAAACACGTTCATGCATGATTGATTATATTGATGAACATGTCGTACAGAATTTTGAAATTATTAATAGTATCAACTAAACTAGACATGAAATAGATATAGATATAGATTAGATATGAAATATTAAAAAAATTAACCTCTCAATATATTCAGTTGGTGGTAAGCTCTATTTCATACTGATACGATACACTTTCTTATCCGAAGCAGCCGTCTCTTTTCATTATTCTTTTTTTTACACTTTTCAGCAACAAATTACAGACAATATGTAGTCAAAAAATATAACAGATATCGATTCACAGACACTGAGAAACACATCTACGATACAGTATGATATTTTCTTCGACATTTAACACTGATTCAGCTCTTTTCAGAGCTTGAGGCAGGACAATAGACATGAGTGTCGCTGTCGGATCACATCGCTGAAGCGCTTTGGCGCTTTTATGTTCATTTAGTTTCATAGGAAAAGTGTGGCTAAAAGTGCTTGTGCAATGGTGGTACAGTGTGCTCCAGTAAATTCTTCCACAAGTAGGCGGGGGATCTTATTATTTACACTGGGGAGGAGGATGTAACAAAGAGGAAAGCCGTAAAGCACGTGATTACTCTTTAGAAATATTTAAAATTATATTTTATATATTTAAGACAAAAATTCAAAATTTGTATTAAATATAAAACCAAAACTTTGTAAAATTTGGAACAAAATTTTAAAGGACAGCTAATTTTACAAATTAATACAGAGAAAAATTTGATTGTTGCCTTTTCCGAAATCTATACAGCGCTTGAAAATTGAACAGTAGATTATAGTTGGGAAAATAAATTCCATCCAATATTACTTACAGTTTTTGGTGATAAATCCAAAATATACGAAAATATAATTGGTTCTTGATTATAAAATAAAGCAAAATTATGTTTTGAGGCAATTAAAGTAAACCTAACCTATATTTAAAATAATCTAATTAATTCAAACAAAAAAATGAGTGGCATAAAATATTAGTTAGTTTTTATATTCAGTTGATGCAGCACTGAATGAAAAAATTAAATGTATGCACAATTGACAAGCAATTTTTTATTAATTACGTATCTAACCTTGCTTAGAAGAATTTGCTTTTTCAAATTTAGGTGGATAATTTGCAATATATAATGATATGCCATTCAATTGAAAAAATTAGTAATCATAGTTAGTTCAATGTCTATTATACATTTTTTTTTATTTTAAAATTAAAATATTATTATTTTGGTATAATTATCCAGAAAAATTGTCCTAGATTTTTAACTTCTTTGAAATTTTATTAAAAAAATTCTTTTTAATTTAATATCAAATCAGAAGCAAATTCTATATAAAAAATAAATACATGCGAATTTTAGTCAAATATTTTAAAAAATAATACAAATTTAATATAACGAAATACACAAATTAAAAAAAATCAGAAACATATTCCTTAAATGTTATTAAAATTTCCTTTCTAAATGTATAATAGTTATAAGATGCATTTTAAAAATGTAATCAAAAATACGTCAACGAAGAAAATTAATTAACTAAAAATTTTAAGTTTAATAAGAAATAGTTATTTAAATTTAATTTTAGTTGTAAATTATTTTTTTCTGTCGATGAATCTCGAGCTCTTAGAGAAGAGAATATTTTATAGCATTTCAAAATTAAATTTTTTTAGAATAGTATCTTATTATAATTTGAAATATATTTACCTTTCATTATTTTAAAGGAAAGTGGATACAATTTTATATTTATAATTTTAAAAAATAAATTTTTTTTGAATTTTTATAATATAAGAAATAAAAGGACTATTCTTTATGGATATATAGGCATTTGAGGCTCTTAATAGTTAGGGACATGTCATGCATGAACAATTAATGTTTCACTTTTAGGCCTCAGAAAAAAAAGAAAGAAAAGTCTTGAGTCTGAAGCTCTCTTATTTAAAACGCTACAGCTTTAATTGCTTCTTTAACACTTGGAATAGTGACAGCGATTAACTCGGGTGCCTTGTTGTCCTTCCATTTTTAGAAAAGTTCTATAACGTCACCTTTCAAAGTCGAGAGGAAATATTTTAAAATATATGAATCAAAATTATCTGATTTTTTTTTCTGTGATAATTAATTTTTGGTATACTTTAACCCTTTATTTACCGAATTACGTTGCCTACAATTTTTCAGCTTCATTTTTGCACCATTAGTTAAGTTTTCTTGCAGAATAATACCAGAGAACACTAGAGAAAATTTTTAATTAATATAAATATCTTAGTTTAATTATTAATTAAATACTTTTCCTTCCTACTTTTAGCTTGTATTAACTTTTTACTATTTGGATTACATTCTCCTGGTTTTTTAGAACGCCATCGACAAAAATATTCATATTACAAAGATAGAAGCCAGTTTTAAATGGTACTTTTAAGTACAGACAGTAAATAAAGGGTTAAAATATGATTAGTTTTTATGTATTCATTATTTGTTTACTACTGATAAAAGACATTTTTATTAATATTTCTGAAATGTGATCAGAAATATTAACCAATAACTACATTTTATTACATCATCACATACTTTTTATTAATTTTTATTAATTTAAATCATGAAAGATTTTTTCTTCATCTGCTTTTTTTTCCATTTCTAAATTCTTTTCTTTCTTAACATTATCTTAAATGTTCTTAAGTCATATCGAAATTAAATGTTCAGAATAAATTATTTATTGTTGTTAATATTTTCGTTTAAAAATGTGTTGATTTACAAAATTAGCTTTGAATCTTGTTTGAAAATATCATTGTAGTAACAAAGAAAAAAAAGTATTTCAAGAAATATTCTGAAGAAGAAGATATATCTCGTTATTTATTTTTCTAGAATAAAATTAAATAAAGTCAACTTGCAATCCTCAGTTTCAAACATGGTTTTTTTCAAAGATTAATTCATGGGAAGAATATCTGAAAGTTTTGAAATTAAAAATTGTTTTGTTAGGTATATAATTAATGATTTCTTTTTAAATATTTTAAGAAAGAAAAAAGATTTTGATGTGCAACAGTGAATGTCAAATTTTATCAAAAAGATTATATTAAGTTCACCTACATTTAACACAAATTTAAAATCAACACATTTCATTTATTTTGTTCATTATTAAAAGATCAAGTAATTTATTTTTGTTTTAACATATAGAGTTTGTCTGAAAGTGTTATTATTTTATAAAAGTTTTTATATTGGACAAAATGTAAAATAGCAAAATTTGGATACCATATTTAACTTTATTAATTTATCCTTCTTTTATTTACAACTTAGAAAAAATTGGAAAAAAGGTATGATTTTAAGTTAAATTTCGCGTCGTTTATAGTTAAAATTTAAAAACAACAACATAGATCTGTATATCTAAAAATAATTAGCATTCAGAAATCTTTATTTAAAATTAAGGCAGTTCTTTTATTTTCTTTAATCAACCATTTGTAATTGTTGATAAAATTCTGAATTGGATCTATTCATGATATCATTTTAATTACTGAAAAATTGAAGAGGTAATAATAATTCAAATATATATGTGTTAACATAGAATGCAATAAGAAATTGTTAAAGTAATTAAATTAAAATTTTCATGATTAAAATTAATATCGCTTTAATGACTTATAAATATTCAGATAGATGCTAAATGCTTTGATCAGATTGAGGACTTTTATAGGAATGCATGTCAAGCATTTTAAAATTCATTTAATAATCTGCAACATGGTTAAAAAAGAGCTATAAAATGCAGAAGTGTCAATGACCTTGTCCTAAAGATAAATTAACTGAAAGGTCTTAGAAAAGATGGTGAAAAGAAAACATGTTGACTATCAAAGTTATTTGAAAAACCTTTCTTGGCACATTCAGGGGCCGGAAAGTAAATGGAGATGTGCCATCTTACATCTGTTATAAAACTTCATCAAAACGGAATATAAACATCAAAACCAAAGCGCTGTAATAGCCCATGAACTAAAGGTATCTAGCTTGTAAATTGTACAGTTATTTATAATTATTTGAATCGACTAAATTAGCCATTTATTAAGAAATTGACATTGATCATTCTTTATAATTATAATATTAAATTTAGTTATAATTAAAAAATCCGAGATAATTTGACTAACGTAATGGTCACTTTCAGATATGCCTCGCCATAGACTATTTCACGTGACTTCAGTGTATGTAGATTTCATTCTAGATATTTCACATAAACCAGAATATACACTTGAATCAAACAATAAAGCATTTCATGGTCCTCTCGAGATTTGCGAAAGGTGACGTTAAGAAAAGAGTTCTCACATGAGGACGCAGTTTCGCGTTCTGTCTCTCAAGTCCTCTTTGAGTACATCCTTGTTCTTGTACTTCCCCCTCGCGCCCATGGTGGAGAGGGGAGTGCGCAGGATGTGGTTCTTGTTGAGTTTGCCGAGGGCGGCAAGCGCGGAGATCTCGAAGGCTTCGCTGGCGCTGCGAGGACACAAACGTGATGAGGTCTCCACGTAAGTAGTCGCGTGGATCTGTCGGGAAACGCCGAGGGCCTGTGGAGACAAAAAAAAATGAAATAAATTAGTCTACAAGTGTTGGCATCCTTAGTAGCATATAAATATTGCACAATATTGAATGACATTGATTTAGATTTTCAATGTTATTTAATATCATATATTATTGAGTAATATTGTACGACAGGCTGTGCCACCTGAGAATGAAAGTAAATAATAAGATTTAGATTTTCAATGTTGTTTAATATCATATAATATCGCGCAATATTGTACGACAGGTAGTGCTACCTGGGAATGAAAGAAAGTAAGTAAGAAGACTTAGATCTTCAATGTTGTTTAATATCATATAATATCGCGTAATATTGTAAGACAGGCTGTGCTACCTGGGAATGACAGAAAGAAAATAACAATTATGAAAAGAAATCCAACTATTTTTGCAACAATTCAGTTTGCTAGAATGAAGTTATAGTACAGAAGTTTGAGTTTAACCTGTGTAAAATGACGGGCTCAGAAATGTTTACTACAATTTGCAACTCCCAAATATGGAGAGCTGCTGAAAACGATTATATTGTATAAAGGTTACTCAGTTGAAAAGTGGGCAAGTTGAATGAAAAAATATCTTAAATTGGAAATCAAAATAAATCGACATAGACATTGTAACATGCCATCGTTTAGGTAGCATGGTCTAGGGCTTTGCTGGGGAAAGAAGGAAAACTTACACAGATTTCTTAACTTGCTCGTGCTGTGGTGATTTCTATATAAGCCATATAATATCCTTCGATCAGAAGGGTCCCTTTTGCTCCATCGGTATATTACTCGGCTACTAACCTTAAGATTGGGAGTTCGGGCCTAACGCTATCCGAAACACCCATCCTAACATGGTAACCCGGCGACCGACCTTGGATAAACGCAACCTTCGCACGTAGCTTCGTTCTACTTTCGTGGCGCCCTCTATTGGCGACTCAAAGACCTAGTCGCGCATTAAATATGACAGTTGTTCACATCATCAACAACACTTCAAATAAGATTCGCTCGTCTAATCCACCGACTCACTGGTGAGAGAGTATGTGGTGATTGCTATATAAGCCAGGTAATATCTATCAACAAGAAGGGTCCCTTTCGCTCGATCGGTATATTACTCGGCTACTAATCTTAAGATTGGGAGTTCTGGCCAACCGCAATCGACACATATCTAAACAGTGAGAATGGAAACGTTTACCCTATAATTGTTGGCAATATAACTTTTTTATCACGAATATTTATTTGTAAATTAACGGCTAACCGTATCTGATGTCATTTCAACACTTACTTGTATCTTATTTGTCATGAGATCAGAGAGAGAGTTAGTTATAAAATTCAAACGTATTTTTTCTTTTTGTATAGTCCGAGTAAATGTTAAGCAGTAGGGATAGTTTTACATTAAGACCCAAGTGTGGATTTGATGTGGCTGTACTTATTAAAAATTTATGTATCTATACTACTATCTAATCAATGCTTCCCAAGTGCAATGTGCTTAAAACATACGTTAATTACAAATTTAAGGTAACAATAATGTTTATGGCGCTAGATTCATAAGCCAGATAACATCTACGATACTGAAGTATAGCTACTTTTTGTATTGTGTTTATGTTACTCGGATACTAACCCTAACATCATGGTTTCGCTTCGCGACCTTCAATTGCCACATTGGTGACCCGGACTTGATCTGAACACGTAATCTTCTGATATGGATTTCTTAAGCCTAAAGATCTGGACCATATATCTGGGCTCTCTTAAGTGAACTTGGAGATGTGGAAGTCCCTGAGTGACAAATGCTGACTATTCGGCGGGTGTTTCAGCATTTCCCAACCAAAATTTTCAAATTTGGCGGTGTTTCACGAAAGACGTGTGGGCGGTCATTATCACGGAGAAGGATAAATTGTTTTGCGAGGAGTCTTGTGACTTTTACTTTTGATTGCTTTCCCTAGTTTCATCAGAGTACTACAGCAATATGTTGAATTCTTATTGCACCTTTGGAGCAGAAAATCAAGAGTGGTCCTCGGCAATCAAATAATCAGAAACCATATTATTGTACGTTGTACCGATTTGGATGTATCCATGCACGGCTTTATTTTCATTTAATTTCCTGTACTATAAATAGCTTTCATCGTTGAATACCGTATGTAGCTCACACCTACTACTACCCTTTTTATCCCTGTTCAGTGACGCTGTCATATTTGCAGTCATTCTAACGTTATCACAAGTTCCTGTTTTCTTTTGGGCAACCCTCATATATATCTGGTAAAAGATAAATTATTATTGAAACCAAGACTTTCCTGTTGATATATTAGAAATTCTCAGTATACCTAACTCTCGTGAAATAAAAATACATTTTACATTTCTTATGGTTTTCTAAATGGCTTTTTGTTTTAATTTGTGCACATTCTAAATCAATACAACGAATACTCAGAAGAATTAATATACTTTGTCTCACAATACATTTTCAGCGATTGCATGAAGAAAGCAAAGAAGTTTTTTCTATCTTTGCTTACTACTACAGGAAACGAAGGTCTCCAATGCACTTGGAGTGAAAAGTTTATTTTTAATATCACAAAGTCATTTAATATTATTAAATTAGTATCTATGAATATGTAAATTTTGAAAGAAACTATTACGTAAATATTTCACAGAAGATAATATTTAAATAATGTACCATATCTCGTATAATTATTCTTTTATTTGGACTAAAATTAATCATTTAAGCAAAATATTAAATTAAATATTACTATAGACTTTTTGTAACAATGTGAAGCTAAGTAAACCCATGTTTTTACCAATTTTGAATCCCCAAAAATATATGAATTCTGAGAATTAATTTTCTTAATAAATATAATTTTCGAGAATGTTATAGTTTATAACCGTAGTAAAATTGCGCAGTTGAAGTGAAATCGAAAACTATCAGTTTTATATTATTTTTCTAAACATAAATCTATATAACTGCTTTCGTCGAACACGAAGGTATTAGGAAAAAAATAGTTTTAAATAAAACTTTCTTTCTAAATAAAGAAAAGTTATCGATGCATTCTTTAATTAAAGTGAAATCTATTTTTTATTTCCATACATGCGAAATAAAAATGATAGAATAAGAAATAAAGATAAATTGCTGAAGGAAACGTAGCTCTAAACTTGATCATTTTTTTATCATCCTAATTAAATGGTAACAGTTAACAGTCTTTTAAGAGTCCTACGTTTGCGTATTTTTTTATACATTATACTCACACAAACACAAAAAATAAGTTGTGTTACTAATTTAGGAAGAGAACTATCTTTTCGAAAACCAATCTCCAATCCGTGCGCAATTAGCATTTATTACTTCTTTCATTTCCTGCGAACGGCTTCCTAAAGCAAAAAACAACAGGAATTTTGTGAAAGGTTCAGATGTGCAAGAAAAAAAAAAGTGACTGACGTAAAGCAATTTTCTTCTAGAATAGATAATTAATTTTTTTTCTTGTCCAATGATTAATAAGAGATTTTAACGAGTTTTGTTGAATTCAGTTTGTTGATATCATGTTTTCCAATTAATTGACCAGTAGCTAAGAGTGTTTTCAAAAATATATTATTTATATCTTAACTATTAATATTAAGAAATATTTTTAATTACGCTCCTCTTTGCCAGGACGCCAGCCCCCATTCGTTAAAAATATTACCTAATGACAAATATTTAATCACATTTTACCATTAAGTTCATTATTTGATATTCATCATTCATTATCTTCTTA
>JAOUZG010025323.1:819762-846611 GCA_026289955.1 Argiope argentata
ATAGATAGATAGATAGATAGATAGATAGATAGATAGATAGATAGATATTAATATAATGAGATATAGATATTAATGTAATGAGGATGGTTTGGCTTGGTTTTCTATAGTTTATTGGCCCCAGAGAGATACCTGACTATGCTGTGTCAATCAAATGGTAAAAGTATAAATTATTAAAATCCACTCACTTGTTAAATCAGCACAAATGAGCAGAGACAAAACCATATATGATACATTGATCTTAGTGCCTTAAAATTTAAATTTATCAGCCAAAAACTTAAATAGGAATGATCAGTACAAACATAATAAAAAAAATTGCTATATACGAGTGAAAAACCCAATAGCCCTTAAGAATTTTAAAATATTCGGGAGATGTATTTTCCACCCAACAAGTCTTGTAATATCGAAGACGTGGTAAAACAAAATCCATAGCGATAAGGATTAAAAACAGAACATTCGTTTAAGATATAAAGTACAGTAAATTGAACCTGGCAGTTGTTGCACATAGGCACGTTTGCCCCCAATACGAGATGTTTGTGGGTGAATCGCGTATGCGCTATACGAGGAACCATGACAATTAAAAACATAACATTCAATTAAGATATGAAGTACAGTAAATTGAAGCTGGCAGTTGTTGCATGTAGGCGCGTTTTCCTCAAATATGAGATGTTTGTGAATGAATCGCGTATGGCCCTATACGGAGATGAGTCCATTTTACACCCATATCCTGTATAAGATGAACAGGGCAAAAAACAATGTTTGTTTCTATAAAATGTCATTTATTTTGGATCTGCAAATTCCATGACATTTGCCAGTTAGAAAAGATGTAATGCTAGATGGACTTTTTGATATCCCAAAAGGGGATTCCTATCCTTGAAAAGGACGTATTACTTATCTTATTCTACAAAATGCCTACATAACTGGGAATCCAACAGAAGATGAATTGAAACTCATCATTCTACAGTATAATTCTAAAAAATAACAAAATTTTAATAGCAATTGCATCCTCTTTTGGAAATGCAGTGTCTCCAAAGCACTCATGATATCGGTGTAGATAATAATTTTACGCTGAGTAGAGGTTGAAATTTTCTAGAGTAATGAGGAATTTCTTGTAATGATGAAATGTATGAAAACTAATTTTAATGTTAATTCATAGCAAATCCGACGTTAAAAGTAAAGAAGAATATTTGTCTAGAATTTCCGTCGAGAAAAGATTTTTGATAAAATAAAGTTAAGATCGACTTTTTCACTTTTACACCAGCTTAAATTTGCATCTTTGGCCTGGCGCCAGATTCCATTCTTGGAACATTTCTTGCGGTCGGAAAATTAAATTTCACTTTAAAGTTCCTCGCGGATGTTTTGGGTTTGAGAATGGAGGTATTTTATGCTTTAAATTAAAATTATTTATTACATTTAAGAATGGCGATATAAGTAAAATATATGGATGGTTGTAGAATTATTTTACACCAATGCTTCAAGTACATTTTTTAATTCTTATTTTTTTTCGTATACAAATGAAAAATATTTTAATCCTCGAGCAAATGTTTCTCCAGATTTTGAAGAATAGTCGTTTTTTCCAGCTTTCTGTGTCCAAAAGATGCACTTTGTAACTATGCCTTTACGTCTGCCTGTAAAAATTATAGCTAAGAAATGCAGTGAGAAATCTGCCCGAAATTTGGTAGGTAGTTTGTGTACCATTATTGTATTAAGTTTTTTTTAATTTTGGTAGAACTCCGTTTTCAAGCTTCTTATCTCTTCATTCCTTTGCAAACAAATACGATAAACAACTTAAAAAAGCTGCGAGAATAAATGTTTATAAACTATGGATATAACTATCTGGTATATATAATATTACTATCAGAAATATATATATATATATATATATATATATATATATATATATATATATATATATATATGTATCAAATTTTGAACTAGTCCTTTTGGTACTTACGTATTAGACCGGCGATCTTTATCGCCAAATTTGAAGGCATCGCCAATGAGTTTCTAAACCGTCAATAATGGTAAAAAGCCTCCATTATTTAAAAAATTGACCACATCTTAACTGTAGTGAACCATTATGTTGGTTTTGTTAGCGTCTATGGTTTATCCCCATATTTGAATCCATCGCCAATAAGTTACTAAACCGTTGGAGACCGTTGGCGTAGACGGTCTAATACATAAGTACCATCATTTTCTATTCTTTTGAGAGTCTGCGCATTTCGTATGCATGAGATTTATACCTGAAAGCCATAAAAAGTTGTAAATGAAGTTTTTTTTATCGATTTGTCAACCCAAACTCTTATTTGTATCAAATTCTAGACATATAATTTGAAACGAAGACGTTCACAATATTTTATTTATTAGACAGCTAAGCAGAAAACGTGCCTTACCATACCAATACAGTACACTCCCGAGTGTCTGGCTTAACGTCGCGGATGGGCCGGCCGGATAATACGAGGCTCATTCGAAAAGTAATTTTATTGTACTGCGGCCGTAACGCTGCTGTCGGCATACCGCACATGCTTCCTTGTTCTAAAATGGCAGCATTTTGGTTGCTTTATGCTCTATTTCAGTTTTCTATGCATATCCAAAATATTTAATACAATTATTCATCTCCCGACTGTAGTATTCGTGTTTTAGTTCTATTTTTGAACACAAGGAAAGGGAAATTGGTTAAACTATCGTCAAGATGAAGATGTTTTATGGTGAAGATAATGATGAGCATAATGGTGAGAAAATGGGTTGGAATGTTTAATGAAGGCCGATCAAATGTCCACAATATGACCCGAAAATGAACGACCGTCTGTTGTCCACGATGATCTGGTGAGAAAAAGTTGATAAAAAAATCGCCTAGAATAGACGTTTCACAATGACAACACTTTCAAACGAATTTCTGTGGCAATAGATTCATAAGCGAGATAACATCTACAATACTGAAGTATACTTTTGTTTTCGTGCGCGCGTGGTTATGTTACTCGGCAACTGACCCTAGCGTCACGCGTTCATACCACGGCCTTCACTTGCCACATTTCAACAAATTTCACATACCACTGTTTTGTATGAAATGATTACAGATCCCTTACATAATCACAAGGTGTCTTCCAGATGTGTTGGTGGATGATGGGTTGTATCAAAAGGTGGTTTTCTTAAAAGAAATTATCTGATTTATCGTATTTTTAATGGCATTCATAAATGTTTCTTGAAAAAATTAGAAGATTCACGTGCGGAAGATATATTTTTAATTGAAAGAGCAATATATAAATCCTTTTCTTCAAAATAAATCGAGGAGACATTTATATTTTAAAAGCGAAAAATTTAGTTAAAAGCCTTCAAATAAATATTTAGATCATGCAATTTCCTTAAGGTTTTATCTTTAAGGTAACATTTAGATTATTCTTAATATTTTAAGCGGAACATCAAAACGTAAACCTGAAGATGGAATAATTCGACGATAAATTTAAATGTCTATATTTTTAGAAATGTAGTAGTTTTGCTCGATGGAACGAATTCACGTTGCACGACATTCATGTAATCGACGTAACTGCGAATGGCACTTACACCTATTTGCACGTTTTCCTATTCTGGAGTGCGAAATCATGTCTCTTTTCGTCCAGAAAGATTTGCATTGGATTCAGTAATTAAACATTCTCTGTGATAAGTGAACAGGAGTTAATTAATCTCATGATGCTGCCTGAAAGATTTTTTCTGTTGTTGTTCTTGCTATTTTTACTAATTGACGCGAGTCAGCAATTTTACGAAGAAAAAGCGTCTCTTGTTTTTTGAAGTAGCGCCAGTTATAGCCAAGAGTACGACTTTAGCTACACACTCATCACGTTCGTTTGCACATCCCCTTTTAACAGGCGGAAGCACATTCTTACATCTTACAGAACAACCATACCCCAATAGGGACTCGAACTCGAGACGCCTAGATCACAAGGGAGACGCGTCATCTCTGTGCCAGAACGTCGGCAGACATTTTCTATGACGTTGATATTTCTTAAACAAATGTAATCAACCACTCGATACAGGTTTAAATGTGTAAATGATCTTCTCACGTACTTTTATTCAACTTCTCTTGTTTCGTAATTCCCTCGAAATGAGGATGAGATACTCCTAGAATGGTGGTTGGAATTCGCCACCCTGGTGGGTACAGTAAGGCTCCTCCCAGTGATGATGAAACGTACTTCCTACTGGAAGGATTGTACCGTGGCTGGGGATGTCCATTAGGACTCAACTACAGTTCCCGACCATGTTGATGCAGTGGCGATCCGGTAACTCTGTTTTGTAATTTATGGTTTAAATCCGTATGCCTTCGGTTGGGTCGGAGAATTTGGTATGGTTTCGTACTTAGATTAAACATTTTTTTTTTGAAAAGAAGGAGTTTTTGTATTCCTTGTTTTCCACTCACGAGGAAGATTTTACACTCACTTTTAGAATTTTGTTCAAGTGTATGATTCTGAAGGAAATACTATAATTTATTTTGAAAAAAATGTATTGTTTGTTAACTAATTGAATTTATTTAACACATTGACTGCCGCATCATGCACCTGTGCGTTACAGATGATATGTAATTGCAAAAAAACCCCACCTCTATGTAATTAGATGATCCCTTCTCTACTACAGTTAAGTCATAGAAAAGAAGGGACAATCTAAATAGAGAGATGACCCGTATATTAGGCGTGAGTAGTTGCAGCGAACATGTTAAGTTTTCATTCCATATTGATGGTATTTAGCAGTAATGATCAGAAACACATATTTTTAAATTCCACAATAATTATATTATTGAATCGTAAAAAAATAAAAAATAAAACTAGTAAGAAAATCCCATTATTTTTGTGCTAGTATTTTAATAAAAATTGCTTTATTTATAATCAAAACTTAATGAAAACAAAATATTACGAATGTGAGGTGATGAAAACATTTTCATAGATTCAGAATGAAAAAAAAAGCTTTAGAATCAATAATCAATAATTGTTGCTTAAAAAATCAATAATTTATAATGTTAATTGTATTTATTGGCAATAATTAAAATTGACATATCATTAAATTCCAAATGACTCAGAAAATTTCTATAAGTTCTCGCATTTTTAATATTAATATTATAATAGCCTACTTCGGGAACATCCCTATTATGATGTAAACATTTTTCTAATATTGTGGTCAATTTTCACTTCTCCAATGGACATAATAATAGGAAAGAGTGAGGCGGGCGGGATAGCCTGGTTGGTAGAGAGGACGTATTCCTTAGATTAAGAATTCGAGCCACGCCAACCGAAGGCTCCCCGAGTGTGTGGTGCTGGCACTCTTTAAATCTGTCGTGGTCACAAAGCCCTCCCTGTCGAGAGTAATACCACTGGGAGTACTGGGTCAGAGGTGATCACTCTCTGTTCCAGATCTAAATTACGATCTGTGGATGAATGAGTGAAATACAAGAATGCCCCGTAAAAAGGGTTTGTGACGTGTGTGAGCTACACATCAGACTTCTGCCCTCGAATGCTCAGGGGTCCATACCCTCAGAAGCTACCCTACGTCGTAAGTGGGGATGAGATGCTTCCGGTATGGTGGTTAGATCTCTCCAACCCGATGGGTACACTAATACCTGGGGGTTAGGCTCCTCCTCTCGATGACGGGACATAATTCCTTCGGGGAGGGTTGTACCGTAGCCAGTGACGGCTATTAGGATTCAACTACAGTTCTCGCTAATTCCTGTTGTGGTGGTCCGGTCATTCAGTGCCAATGTTTAATCCATGTACCTTCGTGTCTGGTCGGAGAGTCTGTTCTATGACTTACCATCAGAATCTACCGTACCCCTCCTCCCGTTGTAAAATGGAACATGACACAACATAGGGAAAAGTTAATGAACTAAGTTATATCTTGATTATGGACTGACTTGAACGACTGATATGATCATTGGGATTGAATTAAGATTCCCTTTTTTATTGTTATTGTGGAATCCAAATTTTTCACTAAATTTTTTTTATCTTTTCGTGCTGGGCAGTCTAAATCAAATTTAGTCAACTTAGCTTTAATAAAAGTATTCACTTAGAAATTTCTTAGCAATACCCTTGAAAAGGACTTATGTTCAGTTCGAAAGTTCATGTTCGAAGAGAAGAAAATTTAATTATTTTCAAACTAAGCCCTATAAAACGAGACTTTTTAATACTTTTTCTAACATTCATTGATTAGTCAATGAGAATTTCTATTATTTATGTTCCATTGATTAGATAGGGGATCAATACTTTTTTTTAATCGTAAATGGCTTGATCTAATTTAAATCGAAATAAAAATAATGAGCTTAATTTTCCGCTTCGCATAGTTCATTAAGGGATAAAAATCAAATTTAGAGAGGATACGTGTTAAATAGATCGTGATGAAAGAAAAACTCCTTCACCTGACGTGTCCCACAGTGTGAAATGTATTCTGTAACCTCCAACGCAATAGGTGGCAGTGTATCTTTCAAACCCGGTTGGTGTATATACCTGAAAGAAAGAAAAATAGTCATACCTTTATGAAAACAAGTAAAATGAATACATCTAATTATTATGATAAACAGATGAAATGAAAGCCTCTCATTATTAAGAAAGATGCAGATATATGGTTGATATCCTTATAACGTTCTTTTCTTTTTACAGAATTATTCCAGAAACATTTCATCCTAAGATATATTATGGAAATATGATCTATAGGGAATAAAAATAGTAAATCCTATTTTTGAAAAGTAAAAAAAAAGATGTTTGTGAAATAGATGATTAGAAAATATTTATTTTACAAAGTAATATAGTTTTTAAAATAATTGAATCAATTATTAGTACGCAAATAATAAAATAACTACTAATATATAAATGATCTATTAAAATAACGATGTAGTAATATATATATAGATGTACTACTAAAAATTAATGTATTACAAAAACTACTGAATGTATTACCGCATTACTGAAATACTACTTAAATAACGATGTACTATTGATTAGTATGATGTACTAACGAAATAATTTATAACTAATACCGAAAAACAATATATAATATCGATGTACAACTGAAATAACGAAGTTAAAATACAAATACACTACTAAAATAATGATGTTCTACTGAAATAACGATGTACTATTGAAACATCGATGTACTATCGAAATACTACTGAATGTATTACTGCATTACTGAATTATTACTGAAATAATGATGTACTATTAATTAGAACGATGTACTAATGTAATGATATATATGTAATGCTAAAAAAGAAGATGTTATAATATCGATGTACAACTGAAATAACGATATTACAATATAGATGCACTACTTAAATAATGATGTTCTGCTGAAATAAAGATGTATTAATATCGGTGTACTATTGAAACATCGACGTATTACTGAAATACTACTGAATGTATTTGTGTATTACTGAAATACCACTGAATGTATTACTGAAATACTGCTGAATGTAATACTGTATTACTGAAATGCTACTGAATGTATTACTATATTACTGAAATACTACTGAAATAACAATATACTATTGAAATAAAGACGTAATAATATAGATGTACTACTAAAATACAAGATATGTTATAATATAAACGTACAACTGAAATAACGATGTTACAATATCGATGTATTACTAAAATACTGTTGAATGTATTATTGTATTACTGAAATACCACTGAATGTATTACTGTATTACTGAAATACTACTAAATGTATTACTGTATTACTGAAATGCCACTGAATGTATTACCTGTATTACTAAAATACTACTGAAATAACGATGTACTTTTTGAAATAAGTCCGTAATAATATAGATGCACTACTAAAAAATTACAAGATATGTTATAATATAAATGAACCACTGAAATAATGATGTTACTATATAGATGTACCACTGAAATAATGATGGTCTACTGAAATAACAATGTACTAATATAGACGTACTACTGAAACATCGATGTATTACCGAAATACTACTCAATGTATTATTGCATTACTGAAATAACGATGTACTATTGAAATAACAATGTAGTAATATAGATGCACTACTAAAAACAAAACGTTATAATATAGATATACAATTAAAATAACGATGTTAAAACATAGATGCACTACTGAAATAATCATGTACTTCTAAAATAACTATTGATACCAAAATAATGATGTAATACTTAAATAAAGATGTGCTAATATAGATATACAAGCGAAAAAGAGTATGATTAAATGGTTTTTTTTCTTTCATATTGTGATGAATGTTTCGATGACGCCTTTTCATCTTTAATAAAGAATGCCTCCAATAAAAAAAAATTGATAGTAAATCAGCTATGCAGTCTCCAGTACTATATATAGAATATTGACAAGCTAGAGAAGTTTTGGCACATATTATTCTATCAATAATTCTGGAAATAATATACCAACGAGTTGTTGAGTTCATTTAATGAAAGAATTATTATCAATAAAAAATCCATTTTTACTGGATTAAAAATTAGCGAAAATGTAAAATTCTACAAAAACTGTACTATATTTTTAAAAAATTCAAAATAAAGTCTAAAATCTAAAATCAGTCTATTGCTGGCATTGAATCAAAATCACATATCGGTATGTAATGACTTATACTCCCATTGATGTTTACTATTTACCCTTCTAAAAAAAGTTGATATATTTGATGAGTCCGATTGGAATGGAACTGTGATGGCAACGCGTTATTAAAAGCTTATTTTTTGAGATGCTCGTTCAGATAATAAAATTTTTATTTTTCGCCTACGGATTTTTGTTGACGGGAGAAAACCTCATTCTTAAAACCATATCATGTTCTGACATAATAATAATAGTATCACATGAAAATTCATTTTTGTAGCAGTTAAAAATTTTGATAGAAAAATAAGGTAAAAACTTTTTTTTTCTAAAGCCACTTCTCTTCAACTCATTTACTCTTCAGCATTTGAAAAAGAACAGAAATAAGTGAATTTTTAGTTCAATTTTCAAAAATATAAACAAAAAAAACAATCAAATTTTCCATTTCTTTTTTTAAAATCCATCTTATTTTATATTCTTAAAATGCTAAAGTTACTTTAAATTGCTTTAGTTTTTGTTGATACCTTGCATGTAAGTTTCAAATGAGTAAAGAAAACATGAGTTAGAATTTTATAATTAAAAAAATTGAAATAAATAAATATGCCTAAAAGAAAAAAAAACTCTTTTGAAAAAAAAGAAAGAAAAAAAATATTTTTTTATCTGAGGATAGAAAATTTTATTCTCAAAGTAATTGAAGTCTTAAATCATTGTTTATTAAAAAATTAAAATAATTGCATTGACAAAATAATAATACAAATCAAATTATATGTCATATTCAGCTTGAAGGGTAAAAGTGCTTTCTTTACAGTTTACTTTTTAAATTCTTTGCACTCCGATGGTGCCTCTGATTCACATTTCAAGATTGTGCATCATTTTGACGTTTTATTTATTTATTTTTTAAATTTAATTATTTAAAAACGCCAACATAATGTTTAAGAGATATAGATTAGTTTTTCAAAGAAATTCTACTTAAAAGAATTATGTATACTTATTTTTCAATACAATATTTGTATTAGGTGAAAAATTTTGCATCTAATTATTTTTCGGAGTGCAAAGGATGAAATTTTTAAATAATAGACAATGATAAAATTATATTCTAATAATGAATGAAAATAAAATGATAATGAAAAAATTAAATTATAGATTGTAATAATAGATTATGCAAACTGTATTAATGCAAAAATTATATTACATCAACAGATTCATTGTTAAAGTCTTCTCAAATAAAAGGAAACCCTTTGAAAACTTGCAGGATATGATATTTCCTTCTTTGGACAACTCTCCTTAAAATATAAAATTCATAAGGAAATAACCCTTTTTCTTATCCATAAACAAACGCACAAGTAGAACCTTTTAAAGAATACAAAAGCAAAGAATTTCTACTCCATCTTTTGAATCGAGCCAATAAAAATTAAAAAGCTCTTGGACAGCATATTTCAAAGAATCATCACAGAAAAAATTGTGATCTATGACAATGCTCGAAATGTTTTTGGAACTCTTCCAACCTTATCTCTTCTGTAAATGACATTTCAAAAATAAAAGAACTTCTGTAATATTCAGAAAAAAATCACCTAAGGGCTTGAAAAAAATATAGAGATGGAGCAAAAATATTTGATTCAAAGTCAAAAAGTTTCTGATGATTTTTTGACGAACAGAGTTGAGTATTATGTTTGGAAGTACATTCAAGAAAATGGAAAATAGTTTTGCTTACATACTTTGTTGCTGCGTTGAATTTCAGATGCGTACATTTAATAATTTATGATAGTTTAATGTGTGTGTGTTTTTAAAATTGTTCTTTTTTGCATTGAAATAATGAAATAAAGATGGCTTAGAATTACAGAAATCGAATGTAGTTGCCGCCATAGAAGCCAAATGTTTCTGCGCAAACTATCGAATTGTTATGCATTATTTCAAATATTTTGCTTAGATTCTGAAAAATGAAACTATAACGACCCAAATCTCAGATAAAAAGCAGAGGCGGTAAATGTTCAGGTTGCCAAAAAATGGCTGTGGATAAGAAGTCATCATTAAACGTAAGGATTGTCGTTTGGTTAATTCATCATTCTTGAGCTTGACATACTTTCAATAAAAAAGAACTCTCCAGAAAGGTTAATAAAAGTTAAAAAAGACTGAAAATGCATGTAGTCATTATACGGTGTTTAGGAAACAACATATACCTATTGAAGCACTTTTTAAATTGAAAATATGTCGGAAAATTTAGAAATAAGGAAAAGTTCTTTAATAATAAATCCATTTTATATCAATTTTTGGTATAATTAAAGAGCAGTTTGTTGGTTTTTATTGTTGTTTTGCTTATTAAGAAATTCTTTAAAATTTAAAAAATACTATGATCCAATTCCTGCTATTAGCTCACACTCTCCCTATATATATTTATATATCTTTCTTAAATTTTCAATTGTTAATGAAATATATTTTATTCATCCCCTCAAGTTTAAATATTTTATTTTTAAACTTGTAATGGATGACATTTGATGTTAGTACAGTTTTTAAAATACTAATTCATTAATTTTTATTAATAAATTAAAAAATTAAATTTCTAGACAAAAATCTTTATTTCTTCATTCCCAAATTAGTAACGAAATCAGTTTGATTTTCCCACTCACACTAATGAGGTTAGGCTTAACATGTTTTCGTACGATTATTTCAAAGGGTTCTGTTTATTTTCTTAATCTTTGATGCATTTAAAATTAAACATTGCTAATGAATCAATTTTTCGCATTCATTTTGAAGCACTTTCAAATTAAAATAATAAAGAATAAAGAAAATTAAAAATTTCTAGTCTGTATTCCGTTACCCTAACTGGCTTAGAAAATGCACTCATTTGTGTTGTTCAGTTGGCGTTGAAAATTCAACTCCATCTGAATGTGTTCTGCTTGTGTTCTGAACCTGTTCTATTTTCAACGAATGAGAACTTGATTTTGTTTTGGCTAGGTATAATTTTTTTGATTAATTATTTATATTAATTATAATTATTTAATATAAAGTATTAAAAATAAATTTTTTTGTTGTTGACCTAAATAAGAATTGACTTAATTATTTATATTACTAGTTAATGTTGTTTTGCTTTTTATGCGTTTCTATAAAATATAAAAATTACTTTCGTTCTTTATTTTTATATTGGAAAATATTTTTTAATATTTTTTAGAACGCTGTAGAAAAAAATGCATATAATCATACCGATACTGTCAGTTTCATATTTCGATATTTTGGTAGGTCATCTCATTTACATGAATTTAAGCATTAACTCTGAAAAAAAAAAGGTTGAAAACATCTTTAATAATGTGCCGTATTCTGAAATGTGAGAGTATCTGATGTGGGGCAAGTGAAGGTCAAGGTTAGACCCTACGACGCTAGAGTCAGTAGCCGAGTAACATAACCACAATAAAAAAGTATATTTGAGCATCGGATGTTATCTGGCTTATGAAGCTAGCGCCACAATACTTCCCCACCAATGAATTGGTGGAGAGACGGAAGACTTTTTAAAGCGCCAAGAGTTTAATGACGAGCATGTGAGTGCATTGGTAAGCGAATGAGCGAGTTGCTGTCTCAAGTGAATCTGACGACTTTCGCTGCTGGTAGATGGTGCCATGACAGTTGCATGAGGTTGCGATGGATAGGTGACTAATGTGACAAGTGAAAATCAAGGTTAGTATTGTTGCTTTATCTTCGTTAAAATAACGGAAGTTTAATAATAGAAATTGATAATGGAAATTGAAATCAAATGGAAGGATGAATAATAATGTTGTTTAGTAAAAAAATTAATCTCGAGAAAATCCACAACTTTTAATTAAGATTTCATAATAAAATCTTTATGAACTGTTATAATTTAAATACTATCATGAAATCAGAATAATAAAAACCTCAAATAATTTTGAGTCTTCGACATAAGAAACGAACTTAGTATAAATCTGTTCACCGTGCTAATGTTACAAGAAAACACGTGTTAGATAACAAAAAAAAATCTCTTAGTATTTATGAAGACATAAATAAAATTTAAAGGTAATATAAGACTCTTAATACGTAAGTATGTATATTTCCTTTTTATTTCAATAGCTCACACAACACTGAATCACTTTAAGTGAAATATTGGGGTAAAAAATGTTTTAAAAAAAGGAAATGGTTATATTTAATTATAGGTTATTACATAATTTATTTATATATCTGAAAATACTGAAATGATTAAAGCAAATTCGGAGAAATGCTATCGCATTCATCAAATTATTTACCAAGAGCAAAAAAATTGGCATTGCATTTGTTATTAAATGCCATTATTAAAAATAGGTGAAGAAGCTCCAAATTGAAAAGCCAATTTTGAATAAAAACTAGATGGTCATTTCAAGATTTCAATTCAAATGATCCCTTGAAAGGACAGTACCACATTTCAAATAATTCAAATTTTTTTTGATAATTGAAATGCATTTTTTCTTTTTTATGGAATGGTAAAAATCTACATTTTTTGTTCATAAATGAACATTGATGACGATGATGTGTCCGCTTTTTACCGCGGAAAGAGGGGTGCAGTAGCTTCTGAGGGTATGAACCCCTGAGCACCCGAGGGCAGAAGTCTGACTTCTAGCTCATATGAAGATGAAACACACACACAAACGCTTGCACAGCCACTTTTTACAGAGGGGCACATTCACACATCTCACAGATAGCACACAAAGGAACAATTTTTGTCTCTCATTTTTCTTTTTCAGGTCATGTGTTTTTGATGGAATGCATTTTCTGTATAATTATTCACTTCTCGTTGAATTTTTAATCTTTCTTTTTGATATTTGAGGTGATATCACTGATTTGTGGCTTTCCCAGCGAAGCATTGTAAAATTGTTGAAAATCGTTTATGTGAATTATGTTAATTTCTCTCCCATATTGACGCGTTATATTTTTTACCATAAATTTTTTTATGTTGTCTTTTTATTTCATATTATTGAAATGAAATTTCAAATAAATCTACAAGTACAACATATTACTGATTTCTAGTCCTTTTATTACACGAATAATCGTCTTTTCTGGGACCGTGGTGGTCTAGTGATAAAATACAGGCTTCGGAGTCCGAGTTTTATACGATGTTTCTTGAATTGGATTGAAGAAACATCGTATAAACCCCAACTTTTTCTTGAGATTTTCGGGTCACGAGAGATCGATATTTTGACGAATTGTCAGAACTCTCACAGAAAAAAATCCCTACCTGAGGGTGGCTCTTGAAAAAGTCTTCAGGCTGGATTCATTGTATTTTTTCCCCTTTCGATTCCGAATTTTAGTTAAACCGTTTTAATAATTAAGTTCTTTACATTTCTGTTCTAATAGTAGCAGCATTAGCGCTCTCTAAATACAATGTTCTTTTTGATATTATGGTTCAGATAATTTGCTTAGGTCTTTTCCATTTTGTTTTTCTATGTTTTTATTGTTCCATTGACGAAACATCCTATAAATAGGTCTGGTACGAGCTAAACCTATGATGGCCAAGTGTCGTCTCGCTGGTGTGGAAATTTGGAGAGGGGTGGGCCAGAAAAGATACTATGGTTGTCATCTGACCACTGTTCAAAAGTAAGAGGACCGTTCTTAAAATAGCATTACTGCCATTTTAAAGCGGGACATTAATAAAACTAAACACAAATGATTTTTATGCAATCTTTTATTTACCATTCATTACAGTTATCTCATTTATTTGTCTTTATTTTCGGTTTAACTTATTCTTTTGTTACATTCAAGTATTTTTATAATGGTTTTGATATGAACGCCTTTCTTTTTACGTTTTTGCAAGTTGTTAATTATGTTTTTACATTAGCTGGCAAGTAAAACCAATGAGCAAGATGCTGGCGTTAAAATCTCAGTTTTTTTCACCATATAAATTTTATAAGAGTATTACTTGAAATTGGATCAAAGATTCTTTTCGTAAAGTGTATAATCGGATGTCAAACCCTTAAAATACATTCCTAGAATATTGGGAACGCCTCCTTTGACAATCACATCTTTTGACAAACAGCAACTTATTCCTCTATTTCATTTGAAATCTGCAACTATCCCTTAATATTTTAGCCCTTAATATTTTTTATTTTATGAAATGAAGTAAATAGGAAATGTGATATTTTAAAAAATACAATAAATGCAAGACAAAATTTTTTGTATCGTTCTTCAAACCATTTTTTGAGTTAGATCCATTTTGCAAACTTATAAAATATCAATATTTCAATTAATGCAATAAACACCAAAACGACCGTTCTGATAAAATAAATTCATCAGCGAACGCCAGCAAAATAATTTGAAATGCATATCAAATGATTGAACTTTTAATGAATATTTGATTACAAATATTCCACTTTTTCAGGTTTCGTTTCTCTAGTAGCACTCAAATATTGTGCAATATTGATCAATATTCACAATATTGTTTAATATTGTGAAATATTGTTTAATATCATATAATATCGCACAATATTGTACAATATTATGCGACAGGATGTGTTACCTGAAATAACAATTACATTAAATTATTATTAAATAGATTAGATCATTCTTTTATTTATGCTGGAGAAGGATTGCTTTAAATATTACCAATTTTTATGTAACAAAAAATAATTTTTTTTTTTAAAAATACATAATATTTGAAGAAGTAAAAGATGAAAAAGATTTAAGTCCAATTCTTAGTTACATTCTTTTTAAAAAACATAATTCTGTTTGGAATTATAGGACTGGGACTAAACTTTCAGTACATCCGCACATACTAAAAGATGAGATGACCCACTTAAACTACATAGAATCGATTTTGCATATTGATTTATTTTTACATCACAAATTACATTTTTCTTGTATAGATTTTTCATTATTAGCAAAAATACAAATGTTATTTGTTACTCTTACATTGTTTCTATCTGAATACAATTTTTACTAAATGCTTTTATTAATTTTTATATAAATTATCGTAATTCGTAATATCTGATGGAATAAAATTACACTCATATTGTGTGCGAACAATGAAAATTGTCACATATAAAAATATAATAAGTTATCAAAAATTCTAGTTGTGTTAGAAAATGATGCAATAAATTTGGCAAAATGAAAGTAAAAAAAATGCAAAGACTGCAATAAAAAAGGATATGAGGTTTGAAATATACAAAGAAGATTTACATTGCTATGTATTTAAAGGTTATTGTAACAATTTATTGTTGGTCTTGCTTTTATTGGTAGTAGCACACTACAACTCCACAGTATAATACAGCGTTATCTTATTTTGATCTCAAGGAAATTGATTTAATCCAGATATAGAAAATCAATACAACCACTTTTTTCAGAACAATTACATCGAGTGCAATTTTCTGAAATTTCAATTTTTCACATTTTGAAAGGATTCGAATTTCTTTTAAATCTCATAACAAACTATCTTGGTTTATTCATTTTCAAATTTTCTTTTATACCTTTTGATGGATAAGAGAAAACTAATGGAGAGGATTTTTTTGGGTCCTTGCCAAAAGACTCAAATTTTGAATCTTATGAAAGCGTATAATGTTTTGAAAGGAATTCTTGTCCTAATATTTCATATAAAGTATTAAGTCAAGCGTCTATTTATTTATGAAAGGGCATAAATTTTCTTTCATAAATAAACAAGTCCAAAGATTTTTAATGTTTCATTTAAAAGAATCTTTTTGGTGTATTTTTCTGTCGTATCTTTTAACTTGTTTGTATTTGCAAGAAACAAATTTATTTATTTCTAAAGGAATTTATGGAAATTTAAAGACGAAAGGTAAAGTTATAAAAAGTATGCGCGTGAAAAAGTAATGAATTTTGTGCTTAAAAAAATCAAAATTTGATAAACAGGAAAGTAATAAATAAACGAAAATATTAAAATATAAAAGTCGATATAAATACAGTCATATTTATCGTGAGAAATATTTTTTCAGGTATGATTGAATTTGTTTCCACGTGGGGTGTATAGATTTCAAGACAACAATATTTTTTGATTTCTAGAATTTAAATTTAGAGTTCAGAATGTGTTTTCGAATATATTATTTGGATAATGAATTTGATAAGGTGCATCAAATGCCATAATATTAAGTTTATTCTATTAATGAGGACACTTCAAACTATTATATATTCATCATAAATTTTACATATTTCAGGTTGAATCTAATGCTTATTGCTTACTTGTTACTTTAAAACTTCTATTTTTTTTCAAAAAAATATCTTAGTACTTAAGGAAGAACAAAATGCTATAAAAATAATGATAAATAATAATAAAATATAAAAGCATAAAAGCATCATATACAGTAAAAAAATACCAAAAGAATATCAGTAAGAAAATAACAAACTAACTTAATATTAAAGAACATGCATAATTAACTCATAGAAAAGAGGCTTAACGAAATGAATGGATTAAAAAAATTTAAGCCAGAAATAAAAGAAAGAAGTATAGCAAACAAGAATAAACACTGATAATAACAATGATGGTTATAATAACGAAGGCATTATTTTAACTACTAAAATGGGATAATAATACTTATAAATAGCTTGTGTACTAGAGGTTGATAAATCAGTAATTTTAAAATGAAAAACAATTATAGATATTATATTCATATCCGAGGCATTTTCGCTCATTCTAAGAGTTTCTTTAGTTTAATGCGCAATATCTATCTGAAATACATTTCAAGAACATTAAGCTTCAATATTATGTTTTCAGTAGGTGCCTGCAATTATAGCCTCCAAGGGTGACAAGTTGTTGATCATATATATTGGTGCATGTATTGCTAATGATCTTTGTTTATATAATTAAAGATACATTTGAAAATTACTGTTTTTCGTATACAATTGTTTACAAGGACAACAAAATTTTGAAGAATATACTGTTTTTTTTAAGGATTGATAAAAGTATAAGGAAAAAACTCCTTCTATTAAATTCATTGAAGTTTGTAGCAAATTTCTTTTTAAAAGTAATTGTAATTACTTACAACTTTGAAGAAAATGATGACAATTTAGGTTAGAAATTCCTCTCAACCAGAAAAAAGTTATCGATACCTTGAACCGTTGTTCAGTTTAATTATATTAAAGTCTAAATTTTTAAAGCAATATCAGGGCTACTTTGGGACAAACCTCATAGTTTTGAGCTGCGGTCAGATAATGAAAACGACACCAGAGATAGCACATCCTGTACCGAAATTCCACTACACCAGCGGGAGGAAATTTGATCCCGACCGATTTGGCATGTACGTGATCCGCTTAAAAGATGATTTTGGGTGGAATCGGGCCTTTCAACATGAAAAAAAAAATTCCTGCTTACATATATCTGAAACCTTGCCACTGGATTTCCTCAGCAATACCTTGAATCCAGCTATCCTGTTACTTTTTCTGTTGCTGTTACTAATACCCCTTGCCATGGACAAGCGAACTAACTGCCTCCAGCGATTTTAGGCTGAATAAGTGTCTTTTGAAGTAGATCCAACTAGGGCAAAGAGTACGAATTAGCTACACACTCATAACATTCGTTTGCACAGCCCTTTTTGACAGGGGACGCATTCATACACCCCAGAAATAATATACAGAATAACAACCTTGCCCTAATGAGGACTTGAACCTGGAACGTCAAGATCAAGAAGAAGACACGCTACCTCTGTGCCAGGATACCGGAGTTATCCTTTCTTTTTGGAATAAAATTACTATTGTATTTTACGGAATATCTTTCACCCATTTCGTTTCAGCCGATTCACTGATCTTTTATACAAGTAAACAGTGAAAAGAAAAAGAAAAAGTAACATACATTTTAATATTTGATACTCTCAAGTTACAAGTGAAAGATTGCCGCAATGATTTTCCATAGCTGCCAAACATTCTCACACACTTTTTATTCTTTAATTTTTTCTTTTGTTCCCAAACCAAAAGCGTCTTGGTGACAACCTCTCATAAGGTGAAGTAAATGTCTTCTAAACAGCAGAAATGAGGACATAAATTCTAACTAATCCCTAATCTTTCTTTCGAAGTGAAACAACAGTAGAGAACGAGGGAGGAAATATTAGCGAGCAATAAAACGCGCCCTTAAAAGGGAACGGGAAAAGGTCGTTTAATTTTTTTTTTGAAAGAATATCGTTTTAATCTCGATCGAGCCGCAGTTTAATTTTACTCTCACGAAATACTTTTCTCGGGAATATAAGACTCACTATGCCTTTTAAACAATAAAAGATGTCTTTTGTTGTTGTTTTAGCTGTATAAAATGAATGTATGACGATTTTGTTTCCGTCTTCTTATTTTAAAATGCAAGGAATGCGATGCGTTGTTATTTTAACAGCTTAAAGTGTAAGAATTATACTTCATTTTTATTTTTAGTTTTGCAGCTGTCAAAGATATGAATAATATTTAAGCAGCATATACACAGGTATTTGTTTTTTGTTCAACATGGATTAATTTTACTGTTTATTTTTTTTTCTAAATTGTAAAAACAGCAATTAAATTTATTATTAATCTAGATTTAATCTTAGTTGCTGTTAGTGGCACTTGCTATGGTCAAGCTTTGCCGAGGCATCAGCGGATTTAAACGTAAATCAGCGTCTCTTGTTTGGAGTAACGCCTATGTACGAATTAGCTACACGGTCATCACCTTTGTTTCCAAAGCCCCTTTTACGGGAGAAAACATTCATACACATCACGTAAGAACAACCACGCCCTGACCGGGATTCAAACCCGGGACGCACAAACCACGATGAAGACGGAAGATATATTTTTAAACCTGAGTAGTTAGTTACCTGGTAAGTTATCAAAATATACAAATAAATAGATGCTGAGTCAATGACCCGGCTACCATTTGGTGATGAATTTGGAAACTTTGGATACAAACAGGAAATATCCCTATTATTCGAGAATCGTGGAGATAGCTTCATTACGAGTCAAGTTCCAATATTTGCCCAGAGCATGTTGTTGTTACTAATGGTACTTGCCATGGACAAGCGTACTGACGGCCGTCAGTGAATTTAATCCGAAGGACTGTCTCTTGTTTTTGAAGTAGCGCCAGCTAGTGCCAAATGTACGACTTATCTAGACACTCATCACATTTGCTTTCACAGCCCCTTTTACAAGGTGGCAAGTCCATTCGAACCAACTTTGAACACAGAAGAAAAGTCATGGATTCGAAATGTACCTTTAATATGAAGTAGGATCCATTTCTAGAAGCAATATAACAAATACAGCGATGTGTGACATTGTTAATTTCAGCTTATCGGTCTCAGAAGGGTAGGGGACAAATAAGAGCTTTGCTCATTTAAAACAATTTTAAAAGTAGCAAAGATATGACAAGAAGTATTGAGAGGTGTTCTATGTGTTATTAAAACTTGTTCGAATGGTATTCAGGTGAGGCGATCGAGTTAGCCACTCTACGCTCTATTTTTTTTGCTGAAGATACTTTTTTATCTGTTGGACATAGATTGTACTTATACAACAGAAAATCATCTATTGCTCTTACAAAAGAGCTCCCATAATCGTAAAGGATATCATTCTATAATCTTGAACAATCACGGTACCCCGTTGAAAGACATGAGGGTCTGTGCATCCATTTAAAAAGATAATACTTCAAACACATGCGATGATTCTTTTATATGCATATCTTTCACGAATGAGTTACAGGTCTTCTTTAGATCGAACTACGTCCAATCTGGCTTTGGATGCGAAATTTGGATTCATGTGTAGGCATACCAATACTTCGACCCAGCCGAAGCCATACGGATTAAACAATCGGCCGCCACAAAACCACCCCACCCAACACAAAAATGCAAAACTAACTCTTGAGAGAATCAAGATTAAAGACTCCTCGGACAGAGAAAAAAACATATATGAATATACATATGAAGAAGTTAAAAATCCAATTAAACATGCAGCATTATTAGTACATACAAACATGAATAAGAAAAGTCCACAAAATAATCCCAAATGGGCAAAATAGCTGAAAAATTAAGATAAAAGGGACGTAATTCAAAACAACGCATATAAATATACCACTGCATTTACAGAAATTAAGGAAGTAGTAAAAAAAGTGACTATTGAACAGTAGTAAAATAAGTTAAGTAATACACGGTGATGACTCCATTTCAAGTAGCAGAGCTTTAGTTAGAATTTTTTGGACCTCCACCCGGAAGATTGGATTTTTTTAGTTCATTTAGAGCGAAATTTCTCTACTCTGTGGAGAAATTTATAAAGTGTTATGTGTAAAGTTAACTGTTCTTCGTGGATCAATCATTTAGTAGATACGTTGATGCGCCTAATTCAGACATTTCCTTCTATGGTAAAGTGCATGTAAATGACTCATCGCCTCACGTACAGAATACATTCATGAAGCCTTTTAGGCACAATTGACGTTGACACCACACATCAAGACGGGCCAACAGAAGGATCTCAGTTGAGTCAGTTGAAGCCCTTCGTGCGTATAATGGCAAATGTCTCTCAACAGGGCTCACTATTGTCATTGTTCACCCTTGCATGAACCTTCTGAATGCAAAATATATTATTAGTAACTAGAACCAAGTATATGAACACAGAAGGAGTCTTATTTAGCCATCTGACCATTTTTGTTTGAATTTGTTCACCCTCATGTCTTCCCATGTCTCCTCCTCTAAGAGTAAATAATGCTTAGAGCTCATTATTATGAATGGGCTATCCCAGATTTATTGCCTCAATATCAGCGAAATACTTTCATTCATGCAAATTTGTTGCTTCGCGAAGATAAGGTATATCGATCGCAGCACCATTAATATGCATGTTGCAGTTTTACTTAGCAACTCTTATTTTACAACATATCCAAATTTTATATGTGTAAGTCTCTTCAATCAAGAACTCTAGTTGGCGAACACCATTTTATTTTGAGCACATTTCGTGCTCTCTCCAGTTGATTGTTACAGATTAGGACACCATCACAGTTGCATTGGGTGCCTCTTCTCGAACTGAAACTCTTCCAACAAGCGTACAGATACAAAACCAATGAATAAAGAATTTATAGCGAGTCAGAAACGCCATCTATGGGCATGAATTTGAACAATATGAATTGAACTATTTTTTAGTGAGTTATTATTATTCTTGTGATATATCGATAATATTTGGAAACCAATGGCTTTGCATATTTATAATGACTAATAAACGTAAACTATCCTTTCAATGAACTTTAATGCTAATTTAAATTCTTATTATTATTCTAATCTTATCTAAGCAGTCATTCATTTCCAATTACATTTTTTACACAATTCAAACAATTTTATAGATTTTTTCCTTTTGGAGATCAAAACTAAAATATCACTCGCATTCTATGAAAAAAAGTAGATATAAACTGGGCTTGAATTTAACCAAAAACTTCTATCCTAACTATTAAAAAGAATTTAAATAATAATAAGGAATCTCATTTGAAAGAATATAAATTATAATTATAAACAGGTAAGAAATTTTTAAGAAAAAAAAATTTTCAACGAAAAAAAATAAATTTAAAGTTTGAAATTTAGCATTCAAGAAAAACTACCGATTCATATTATTGTGAGAATGTTGTTCACCGCATATACAGATATATTTCTTCTAATAAAAAAATTCAAATGGTTGCTTTATTATTGCCTATATCTTTCTAAAACAATTTTACTGTGTTTTTAAAACAAATATTTTTCGTTAGTATTGCCCCCACTAAATTATATTTTTTCTTGATAATATTTATTTCTTTACCAGTATTCCTTGCCAGTACTATTGCTTTTGCCAATATTGCTAATTCCAGTACTCTCCTCTTATCATAATTATTTATCTCTGTCAGCATTACTTCTTATCATTATCATTTCTTTTTGCCATTATTTTTTTTTCAATTTAATCCGATACAACAATATTCACCTTGCCAATATTAGTCCTTCTCTCGTTATTGGTCTCTGTCATCATTGCTTCATTCTCATTTTGTTGATGCTTTTTCATTTTGCTCTAGTCCTATTTATTATTTCTAGTCAGTATTGCTCTTTCTATATAACTATGTGAGAATATTTTTATTTTTTATTTTTGCCAAAAACATTGAATGCAGTACTCAGATAAGGCGGCTTTTACTGCCACTTTTGATCTCAGTCATTATTGTTTTCTTTTGCCAGTACTATGCTGCTGTTGCTGTTACTAATGGCGCTTGCCATGGCCAAGCTCCCCGCTGATACAGCAGTATATTTAAGCCGAAAGGAGCGGCTCTTGTTTTAGAAGTAGCGCCAACTAGGGCCAAGAGTATGACTTGGTTACACACTCACCACATTTGTTTACACAACCCCTTTTTACAGGGGGGCACAGTCACACATCTCACAGATAGCACACAAAAGAACAACCACGCCCAAACCATGACCTCCAGAACACGAGGAAGACGCGCTACCTCTGTGCCAGAAAGCCGGCTGTCAGTACTATTGCTTGTGACGATTACTCTATATCAAATGCTGTTAAGCCTTTTCTTACTGTTTTTCTCTCAATATTTGCTGATAGTATTTCTTCCTATCAATATTATTTTTCAGGCAATATTTCTTTCAGTTATTAATGCTGAATAACAATATTACTCCTCCATTTCAATAACACTTTCTATCCGATTATTTTCTGTTAATATTAATCTTCTGTGTTAATATTTATCTTTGTAAATATTAATTCCTATTAATTTTGTTCATCATTTTTATACTTTTATATATAATAAGAAACTCACCGGGGAGTGCATCTCATATATGAGGATGATAAATTTCCAGTACGGTGATTGGTTCTCACATGTCTATTGGTTACAGAAGAAGGTGGGAATTGACTATTCCTATCGATAATGGAACTTACTTCTCAAGGGCAAGGTTGTACCGTGGCTGGTGAGGGACTCAACCCTAGTTCTTGCCAGTGATGCTTTCGTTGTTGTTCAGTCTTTCAATTTTATCTATGGGACTTGATTGAACGAAGTTGTCAATTTTTTATTGGGATACCCTCAGTCAGAAGCTACACTTTATATTTATATTATTCTTTTCATTCATCTTCAAATAATTTGTCCATAACCCTTATCAAAGTTTAAACGTTATGAAAAATAAGACTAACACGTGTTTAAGGTACTTTAGATAAAACATGCAAACAAATTTTTGACCATTTAGAATACAAGGGAATTAAACATTTGTTTTAGTTATTTGTGAATAAAAAGTTAAAAACAAAAAAAAACCAATTGAATAAATGTTTTCTTAAAGAAAAATAGGCACTCATTAGCGCGCATATAAGCGCTAACTATTTATTGCACATTAAGACATTCATTAAATCTCAAAAACTGTTGAGAAATAGCTTAAAAATTTCAAAACTACATTACTTAAGAAAAACCCTGCATTGAAGTTAATCAAACTACAAGACATTAACTGAAAATTAAACCTTTGAATTTCTTCCCCTTTTTATGGGAGTTGTGAGTGGAGTTATGCTTTAAAGCAAAATGACAATCAATAACAATAGAAATAAAGCATAACTTTGCGCTTGTTTTTTTTTTAAATTAATTCCGACGCGGTTCGAAATAAATCATTTAAAACGTCCTATAATGAAAGCCCAAGAACTTAGAGGCGGCAAGTTAAGTTCTCGTTTCTTGGATAGTAAATGAATATAAAAAATAATTCTTAAAAGTTTTCATAAGATTTTTTTTAATTAAAAATATATTGAGATGTAAAATTTTCCCTCTGAAAAAGTTTGAAATGTATTGTAGAACAAAAATCATTTTTATATCCCTTTAAAATCAAAAACAGGTAATTTTTAATGGTAATACGTAGAGTGTCTTCCCCGTGACATTGGGTTCCCGGGTTCAAGTCCTGGTTAGGGCATGGTTGTTCTTCTGCGTTCTATCTGTAAGATGAGTGAATTTTCCTATCTGACAAAAGGGGCTGTGCAAACTAATGTGATGAGTGAGTAGCAACTCTTGCCCCTAGATGGCGCTACTTCAATACAAGAAATGCTCATTTCGGCTTAAAATCACTGATGCATCAGCGAAGCTTGTCCATGACAAGTGCCATTAGCAAGAACATAATATAATAAAATGCAATCTTTTTATTAGGTTTTAATATATTTTTAAAGTTTATTGGCAACTATATTTTTCATTGCTTTAATTTTTAATTATAGATTGTGCCTTTTACAACGATGCTACATATTTTCTTACTAACACATTCTCTTCACTAAGATTAAGAACCACTTTTCGAAAAAAATCCAATGCTTAAGCTAAAGGGGAAAAAATTAATACGATGTTTTTTGGCTGGAATTTCTATGTTAATTAAGATAAAAAATATTAATTACAAAAATTCAATGGCTGATACAATCAAGACTGACAAATAAAAGGTAGACGTTTCAAGCATAACATATTTTAATTCTTTAATATTTTAAGCATCACAGAATGTAAACTTTGTTAAAACAAGTACACGTTAGGTAAATCATAAGAAAATATGTGTCTTTAAATTTTAAAATAGGGAATTTAGTTACGTTTCCCAACTTTCATAATTAAATTGATAGTAATATCTATGTAATATGTTAATTTCAGAATCAATTTCCTAAAGTGGTTGTTATGTTGTTAAAATCTTAAAAGAATATTTAAGATATCAACAAAATTATAAAACGTGACTTAATGATGTGACTACATTTTTACCTAGAGGAAATCTAAATAAATAATTTATTTCTGAGGTTAATGAAAACAACAACAATTTAACTTTATTAAATGTAATACATGACAAAGGGAAAGGACATAGATGATTTCAGTTTTAATTTAAATCAATTACTGTGTTGCAATTTCAGGAAAGATTGATGCCTGTAATCTGAAATCGCTTTTTACTTCTGAAAGTTAACTAATTTTCTTAATGAATAATTTTGAATCTTTAAGTGCTCTAGGTCATAAACTTTATCAAGTTAATTTATTTAACATTGAAGCACGGTGAAATTTTTGTGTTACTTTTTAAAATAATCCTTATAAAATACTCTTATGATACGCAAAAAGACACATTTGCTATAAACATCTAAATTATTATTTTAAAATCCATGCAATAAATTAAAAATAATCATTTTGTTCCAATATCATTCTAATTAATCAAATTAATTATTTTTATTTTCAATTTTTTTTAGTTATTGCAAATTTTTGGGCACAGTGAATTTTATGATCGAATTTCCATATGTAAACTGAATATGTAATAGGGAAAAATTACATTTTCAGTAAGTGTTTTATAGGCAAATATTGGTTTTAGAAATAATGCACATAAAAAGTGTTACTGTCATCTTGAGACAAATATTTAGAGTTTTAAACTAACTTAAGATCGATTTATGAATTGGCATTTATCAGAATGATGACATCATGAATCATTCGGCATTTGCTAACCTACCTCTATAAGCATAACTCATCATCAACAACTCAAACTTTTACTATGTTTTACCCACTGAAATTTATTATATTAAACACAATTGCTTAAGGTAGTTTCACTCTCCTCACTGATCCATATCTGCAATCAAAGTTACTAAAAACGATTCATGCGCCATCTCAGAAAACCAAATTCCATCATTTATCTGCAACTTTTGTTTCATGAGAAAGAAAAAGAGAATTCCGTTGAAGTTATAAGTGAAAGAATGCTAAATCAGGAGCAATGAATGCACTAAGAATGACAAATTGAAAACGACTGCAAAGAATCTTTTAATCTAAACGTTTCTGGATCGCCTCCAATCACATAAACATATGAAATATTTCGAAAATTCTATCTATAAATCAAGAGGCACTGGCTTAAGGGGAAATCCCCCTTTTTATCTCAATATCCTTTTATTCTGATATTCAATACGCTCCTTAAGAAACCGCCCTGAGACTATTCCCTGAATAGCCGAGGCTGGATTTCTGGAATATTTCTTTTCATGAGAAGATGTGAGCAGTATATTTTCGGTTTTGGGGGTGGACGGGGTTTCTTCTACCTCGTTGTGGATGGCAAGAAGCGTACTCGACGGAGTGGAAAGAGAATGTTCGACTCCTTTCCCCACCCTGTACAGAAATGTGAGACTATAAACTGTGCAGACGATATGTGGATATAAAGATTTTTTTCTTTTGTGTTTGCCTATTTATATCCGTATTGTTTAGGTTTTTAAATATGACAAGCGGCAGTCGATGATTTTTTTGGTTTTTTTTAATGGTTTCAACTTTTGAAATTATTGGATGCTTTGGTATTTTAGATTTCAGTCGGGATGGAATGAGGATGGTATCCATGACAGAATTTTGAGGAATATTTTTTGAGGTTTTTTAAAGCAATTATAATTATAAATTTAATATGGATATATTGTTTTGTGCAAATTAG
>JAOUZG010025323.1:847011-864630 GCA_026289955.1 Argiope argentata
AGAGAGAGAGAGAGAGAGAGATACATGTGTTTGTGTAATGTAATAACATTCATTGTGCAATATTATAACTTCCATTTTGAGTGACTTCAAAGAATTTAAACTATGATTTCGTCTTCTTTGATTTAAGAGAAATGTTGCCATCAGGGACTTCTTTGATGGATGATGTTGCCATCATTGATATTTTTAATAATATTTTCATTACTACAGAGAACACACTAGAAAAAAAATTACATAGAATTTTTTTAGATTAGTTTCAAAAGAAGAGAAGTCACTGACAAGAATTTAAAAAAAAATTCCTGCCATTCAAGATGTGGCAGAACTCAACCAAGTGAATAAAAAAACTGCCTCATGAAAACAAAATTCTTTCCTACATAATATGGAGTCTTAAGACAAACACAGAAAAACTATTTCGAATGAAATTCAAATATTGAAATCATTATGATTTTTCTGTTTCTTTATCTCTGGAAGTACTTGAAACAGCAGATATGTTCGGAGAAAAGTAAATATTTAACGAAGCATACATGCAATTCCAGAATTTCCATGCCGGAATGCTTTTGTTCCACACCGTTAGGCAACATTTTTTCCCTTTTATTTGGAGATTTTTTTGTGTGCTATTTTTTTTATCATCAGTTAAAAACCTCTTAATTCGTTTTTTTAAGAAGGCTAAGACAAATATTGGAGATAAAATAATTTTTCCCATTTCTCAGTAGACTTTGTATGTTTCAAGAAGCAGCGAGTATTATTTTCTAAACTTTTACCCGGAATTGAAGGAAATAATATTTTTTTCTATTTTAATAAAACTATTAAGTATATAACAGATAAAGTAAATAGATATAAAGATAATTTTAAATTTTAAAAATTATTGAGTTGATTTCTAATTTCTAATAATTTAAAAGTACATTTTTTAAGAAAAGAAGGGAATAAAATAATTTTGAAAACTAAGAATCCGGGGAAAACTATTGTCGAATATGATTTCTAGTTTTTCTTGAACATGGGTAAAATTTATTTACTGAAGGTTTAAATATTTTTTTACAGATTCTGCATAACTGAAGACAATCAGAGGAATAATTATAAACTGCTAAATAACAAGATAACCTAAAATGGACGATAACAAAATGTCAATTATTAGCGTTTTTTTAAAAAAAACATCATATCAGATTTATTTGTATACAACAAAAAAAGAGAAAACATATATTTCACTACATGAAATAGCAATTTATAGGATAATTTGCAGTTAAAAACTATTGAAAAAATTAACAAAATGTTAATATTTTTTTCTATCTGAATTGAAGTTGCTTCAATTAGCTTCAGCTTCAGAAATACTGTTTATTAAATCAATAAATAAGTGGGATAAATATAATAAATATTGCACTGTACTCGGAAATAATATTTTCTGTGAAGATTTTTTTAAACATATTTATTATAAACTTTTTATTTAGTTTTAAATTGCAGGCTTTCTCAAATACAGTAAATTCAATGTATTTATGTTGATATCTTTAAATAGTTTGGACATAAAAATGATCAACTTTCACAAAATTCTTATTTTGCCAACAATCGTTGACGATCCTCAAATAAATCAGACTTCCATTAACTGTATAAAAAATATTTATTATCATAGTCAGAATTATAATAATAAATATTTATAGTTCGTAGCTTTCAAATAACTTAATTGATTTGATAAATAAACATAGAATACTCCTCAAAAGTAACATTTTATTAGTTCTAAACTATGTTTCTCCTTAAATATGATAAATGTTGTGTTTTATTTTCTTTTTGTAATAAAATGACTTACGAGTTGAGAAAAGTCGAAAAAAATCATCATGAAGTTGATAAAACAAACCATATATTTTATGGCTGTTAAATTATTGTAAAAACATAAATGGAAAGTAAAGTATAAACTTAAGTACTGTTATAAATTAAAAATTGTTGATATTTCTCATTGAATTTTTTCACGTTAAATTGAATTGCTGTCAGTGTCAGATAATCTAAATAAATGACAAATGTGATTCCAATTTATATTTACGATTGATTAATAAATTCAGCTATTGAATTCCAAAGATTCATAAATAATCAACGACAATATTTCATACACAATTTCTTATAAGTAGGAAGTAAAGAAATTTGCTTTTCTTGACACAAACATATAGAATAATCTTTGCCAAATAACTTAATAATAATTCCATTTGCATGAATTGGTTATGAGCATCAATCAATAACTTATTAATGCATAAGATGTCCCGAAATAGTTTGAAATATTTCTCTAAAACTCATTCTCTACATTATCTTAAGTAGCTCTACTTAATTGCGAGAATTGAATCCCTTTGATATATTTACGTGTCTTCCACCCCGAGCTTCATTTACGACTCTTTTCCATGCAAACTGATAAATATAGCTGAAGAGAAATGCACCTCATATTAATTAAATTTCCGGTCATTTAAAATGTCCGAAACATCTGTCAAAGCGAACTTTCTATTTAAGGAAATTCTCATTTAGAAATCAGACGCAGTTCAGCTGGAAATAACTTTCTCTCCATTATCCAAGATTCATAAGTGAATCTTGGAAAGTTGTTTATTAAAACCCATAACATTATGATTGATTAATACCAATTTATTGCGTATAATATCTTTAATGTGCAAATGGACTTTAGAAGTTTCTTACTTCATCAAATTCCCACAAGAATTTCTCAGTTCGAAAGTTTATTGAAGAGAAAAGTACTTTTAAAGTAGTTTTATGCTCATTCCGCTACAAATTATAATTGTCCTAATTAAAATGATACGAATTTAATAAATTAAAACAGATGTGCAAACATTTTTCGTATCTTTATTTAAAATCTTTTATCAAAATGATCAACTGGCCAAGGACATTCATTTTGGAAGAATAGCTAGCTTATTTGACTTGAATACCTTGCTGTTCAAAATCAATGAAAATATGCAATTGATTAACAAGAAAAAAAATACGCAAAATAAATGAAATTTTAAAATTAATTTTTTTATAATTAGTCACTTTATCTCCAGCAATAAAATAAAAGAATGAGTGTCCTCAGTATGCTGGAGAGATCAGTATAGATAATTTTATCTATAACTTCCAATTTGAGTACAAATGTATTTCTGAAGATGAGAATGTTACTCTTTCAGCAATTAAAAAAATAATTTGAATTTTATTTAATTAAAAATAAATAGAGATTTTGCCGTTTATTCAAAATAACATCCGAACATATCATTCCATAAATCTAATTTTTACTTCATTTCAAAATTCAAGAAATAACTTTCTAATTTTGTTATTTTATATCTAAAAATTTTCTTTCTGAAATGTGATATTTTTAATTTATTTTCTTTCCGAAATTTTTAAAATTAGCTTTTATAATTTCAATTAAAGTAACAAAAAATTCCTTTTTTAATCTTATATTTATTTCAGTTGTTTTCTTTGAAAGCTAAGGAAAGAATTATCTGTACAATTTGAAAGCTGAATAAAAATAGTTTCTAGCATTGGAAAAATTACAATTCCTCTAAAAACAGCTAATCAGGAAGCTTAATTTTTTAATTGCGCTAAGGTGATAATTATTAATTCATCAGCAGTTTAACAGATGAAGGATAAGGCAACTAAAGTAACACGAGCTCAGTATGTACCAAAATAAAGGTTTCAAAAGTGTTGTTGTTACTTATGGTACTTGCCATGAACAAGCCAAGCTGATACATCAGCAGATTCGAATGTATAGATAATAAATTCATAAGTTAATATATACAACTAAAATGCTCAGAGAGTTGGTCACTAAAAGCAATTTAAAATTAATTATAGCCAATTATGATAAGACATTTCAATAAATATATTTAAAATTTAATATTTAAATTCAAAGTATTTATCAATTCTAAAATTGTAATGAAATTCAGCAGAACTTCTTTATAGTTCTAGAACCAAGACGAAATTCAAGATGAAATACATAATGATTTTTTTAAAAAAAATAACTTAAGATTCACAATATTAGGTTTGAATGAAGTAATACTCATTTTAAATATTTACATTGGTCCATTAATTTTCAATACATTAAACAGAAAAACTTCATTTGTAATCTTCGTTGTAAATGTTTTTTCTACAGCTAGTACATTGCCAAATATGAAAAAAAAATGAATTAAAAATGTTTGAGAAGAGGGAGGATTGCAAAACAATTAAAAGAATCCAACAAAAATATTAGCAAGCTATTAAGTATATAATTACAGTATCATTGAAGAAATTCTAGTATATACTTCATGTTTATACTGGTTTCATGTTTTAATTTGTAATTTATGATAGCAACTCTAATAATAACTTTATTTCTAATTTTAACGAGAGTGATTAAAATTGCTGTTAGATTGAAATATATCAAATAGGGCCGTGCATTATTCCTTATGTAAATTCCTTTTTATTAATTCTCATTAAGAAAGGATTTTTAAAATTTTTATTCACCTTTTATCAAAAATTTATAAATTTATTTCTTTAATAAATTTGAAGCAATTATTGCACAGAAATAATTTTTCCACAACTTTTAAAATTCAACGCACTGATCTTCTAATGACAACTAATAGATTTCGATATAATAGTTTCTCTAATTTTAATAAATTATCCAAACATTTGTTTGTGTATCTTTAAATATAATCTCTTATGGCTTTAACTAATTTATAAACACTTTTTAGCTCTTTAATGTGCACATACATATTAATGAAAAGTTGAATTAAATTCTACAAATAATATATGGGGATAAGCAATAACTTAAAACAACATTATGTTTCGAACTGGAAGTTAGTTGGCTTGTTGTTGGTGTTCCATTTTACATAGGAAGGAGGGGTTCAGGAGCTTCTGATGCTATGGATCTCTGAGCACCTGAGGGTAGAAGTCTGACTTCTAGCTCATATACGTCACAAACCATTTTTACGGAGCGGACTTCATTCATTCATTTACAGATCGCAATTTAGATCTAGAGCTGGGAACGATCATCTCTGACCCAGTACCACCAGTGCATTACACTCGACAAGGATTTTTGTCACCAAGACAGATTTAACTTGCGTCAGCCACCACATATATGGAGAGTTTCTGCCTGGCGTGTTCGAACTCGCAACCCAAAGGATGTGAACTGAATGCCCTACCAACCAGGTTATTCTGGCCCAAGTTTTCTTCCCATCTATTTATTTACTTCTTTTATAAATTAAATCTCATTAATTTATTTAACTAAACAGACTTTTATCTTCAGTCCAATTTATATGTTTTATGCGTCCAATTAACAATTCGAGCGGTAATTTCTTACGTTTTTGTAAAGTTTTGATTAAAAATACTTTAAAAATTCAGAATAAAAATAAATTTTTTAAATTAAATTTTTGATTTTCCTATCATTAATATTATATTATATTTTGTTGAATTATTTTGAATACGTAACGTTGCAAATAAAATAGCAATTTTCTTATTTAAAAATAAAAAACATATTCTTTTTATAAATGGTTATGTATATTTTCACCAGATATAAATCATTGTATGTTACAATTCAAGCTAACACTACTGATGCTTACACGGTGCAGGATTCCATGTAAATTTTTCAATAGTTTTATTTATCTTATCATTGATAATATTTCATATATGAAATTAATAAATAATCATGATAAAAGCAAAGTCTATTTATCATGATATAGAGTATGCAATATTGATATTTCAAATCGTATTCAATTCGAGTATACCCATAACCTAATAATTTGTAAATGTGTTTTTATATTGTTTATTTAGTTTTGAATCGATAATAATTCATCGTTATCTGCAATTTAAACTGTCACTGCTAATGTATATACAGTATAAGATTATATGCAAGTGGTTCAAAAATTTTATGCATCTTGAGATCACAGGAAAATGTCATGTCTGAACTAATCAATTATCTTAATAACTACAGATTTTTGTTACAGAAAATATAGATTGTTGATTTTTTAAATAAAATTCTATTCCAGTATATCAATAATTTGTAAATGCGTCAGTTCAGGTTTAGGACTATAAATCTGAATTTATTCTTCCACTCCATATTTGTCAACAGAAGCTACTTCTAACAATACGGAGAATTGAGAAATAAAAATATCATGTAACGAAATCTTTATTTCTCAAACTTTCGAACCGTAAAACTCATTCTTTATAAAATTCTCAGATGTATAATTCTGATTAATAAGAAAGACAATTTCGCTCTCAATTAAATTTTTCTCAATCAATTTTCCCTTTTGAAGTCATTCTAGCTACGAACATGAAATATGAGTTTTCAGAATTTCCTCGGCACATTTTACATCAGTGTTAAATCACTTCAGGAAGCACACAATGTGTCAAAACTTTTGCGAACTTTCACGAGTCGGTCATTTACGGAAGAAATTATTACATTGCGGAATGCACTAAAATGTCCAACTAACCGCTATTAATTAAAAACGACGGAGGCAAGTTTCGCTTCCTGAATTCGTATCGGAGAATTTTGTGTTTCGAACTTTCATCGGTCGAAAATTGGAATAAATCAATAAATTACACGGTGTCACGTAAATAATCAATGCGTGGTAAATCTCGAAGAAAGTTGCTTTAATTAGGAGAATTCCCTGTGGGGGGTATTTATAATTGCAGAGTTTAAAAATTTGATACTAAAAGTTATAGGAAATGTTTCCTTAATCATTCCTTATTTTCATGTAAAAAATATTAATGAACTTTGCATATTTATTTATTTTTGATTAACAAAAGCTTGTGATACAATCGACATTTCAAGGTCGATTAAAAAAATTGCAGATTATTACCATATTTAAAAAATATATATAATTAAGTATAAAAATATATCGAATGTATACTACTAAATGTTATAGGAAATGGTTTATTAACCATTGGATTCATTTTCCTGTGGGAGATATATTAATGAATTTGGTATATTTATTTGTTTTCGATAAAAAAAAGAGCTTGTAATACAATCGATATTTCAAGATCGATTTTTAAAAATAATTACCGATTACGACCATATTTTTAAAAAAATGTATAATTTTAAAAAATTAAAAAATGTTAAATATTAATAGTTATAAGAAAGTTTTCACTAACGATTCCAATCATTTTCAGGGGGAAGATATTTTAATAAAAAATGCAGGTTTTGCATATTAATGAAAAATGCAAAGTGTGTTACACTCTTAATTTTACGTATGGTTTAAAAGAATTATAGATTTTTAACCACATTCAAGAAAAATGTATGAATAAATGGAATTAGTTTGCAAAAAATATAGATGAATATTTAACGAGTAATATAAAAAATATTTAATTCATTTCTTATTTACCAATTAATAGTAGGAATTGGAAAAATATTGGGCATAATTTTCGTGGCGCTATCTTTTTTTCTTGAAAGCGAACTGTTCACATTCAAAATATTATGAATTTCCCCAATTTTATCTTAAATGAATTAATATTTGAAAAAAACTTTATTAACATCAAGTTTCAAGCACTTTAAATTTAAAAAATATATATATGAACTTGAGGAAACGAATAAAAAATATTTTATTAACGATTGATAATTTGAACAAGATATATATCAAGAGAGAGTGAATTAATTGTAGGAATTGCAATTATGCAAATGCTTACGAAATGGATTTTTCGGAAAGATTCCTCAACCAACTCGTCGTTATAAAATGGAGATAAAAATGGCTGATAAGAACTGAAAAAGTGTAAACAAGGATGCGTATCTACAATTCGAATACAAAATAATGCCAAATACAGTTTCCGTTCATTAATTTTTAAGCATTTTCTGAAACTTGTATCGTCTAGTGTTTTCTGCATCTTTTAATAATTTGTATGCTAAATTTTGAAACATTCAATAGAATAAAAACACATTTATTTTTGTTGTGAGTCAAATTATTTTGGTTAAGTCGGCTCTTTCTTTAATAATATATTTCTGATAAATTATCGTATTTTCTTTAAATAACTAATGATCATCCGCATCAATAACCTGGTGTATATTTTATCTGCCATGAATTAAAACATATCCGATTGGAGAGCATTTATCTCAAACAAAACAGTATTTTGTTTTCATAATCATATTACAGATTAAAATATCAGTGTTCGCTTATTATAATCCTTATAACAAAACGATATTTCAGATTTTCCCTCATCCGAGGGCAGACGCCTGACTTCTTGCTCATATGAAAGTGATATACATACTCGCTTGCACAACCCCTTTTTACGGGAGAGGAGGCAGATTCACTCACCTCTCAGGCAGTATACAGAAAAAACTATGCTCTAACAGAAAATTTTTAATAGAAGTTTAGTTTTTAATTTGAAACTTTTCTTATTTACTTCTTTTATCCTAAAATTAAAAAAAATATATATTAGCATTTTTCACACTAAAAATAGTTCGTCAAAATGTAAATTTGATTTAAATATAAAATTTCTGATAATCATGAAAATATTAGGAAAATATCAACGTAATGTAAATCTTCTAATAGTGTTCATCTCTATAAGACATCAAGCAAAAGGATCTACAAGCTTTTTTCAGCATGGTTCACATTTGAGTTTTGCTTGCAAAAAGATCATCACAGACTCATTAGGATTAAACTTATGAAAGGAAAAAAATCAAAACAAGATTAACAAAAGATAAAGACAAAAGGAAATCAGTGACTTCAAATTACAATTTATTGTAAGAGAACATTATTTTTAAGTCATAATTTTTTTTAAAGTTTCATTTTTAATTTTTCTAGTTAACAAACAAAGTTTTGGAGGTCGATGAATGAAATAACAGCTATGATGTCATAGTTCTATGTCAACCTTTTGAAAACGCATGTTTTGAAGAAGCATACATAATATTAAAGCAATACTGGTAAAAGCAAGTCCACTCTTTAAAACTGCATCTGATGTCAGATGTCAGATGCAACACTGTTATAAAGAACTAAAAATATTTTTTCCTGCAAATTTCGAAGTCATCATAACTCCTAACTATAAAAACATCATGTTTTCACATGATAATAGCTTAGAATAAATTTATTATCCCCATAATAATTACGATTGCTGAAGGAACAACATTATTTTAATTGAAAAAATAAAACAAACAAAAATGAAATCTACGGTTGCAAATTTCAAGTTATCATGTGAGAACATTATTATTTTTAAGTGATTATTTATCTTAATTAATTAAAGTCATTAACCAGTTTAAACCTGTTTGAAAGAATTACGACACTTCTCTTTCTCTCTCTCACTAATTATAATTTTTTTTAAAACTTTCATTCAATTAAGCTGGCAAACAAAGTTTTGGAGCTCGACCGATTTTAAGATAAAAAAAACCCAGTATTTTCGACGAAAAGTTCACTATTACTGGAAGCTATTGTATATGTGGTAAAAATCCGATGAATGTAATGCAGATTGATATTAAAATTATATTATAATATTTACAGTATTTTGAGAAATGCAATAAGTAAGAATATGCTTATAATGCCATTAAAGAATAAATATAAGTCGCGTTTTACAAAAGGTCGATAGTTAAAACTAAAAGATGATTCTAAAAAAAATCCCAAATTATAATCTTCTGAGCGCAAGATTAATTATTTAAAAGTAAGAAATTAAACAAACTGGAAACAGGCGACATTTCATAGAAACTACAAATAAAACAATTGATAGTAACTTTTATTAAACATTTCAAACAATACTGGCAAAACAAACCTCAAATGTCGTGGCTCGGGTGACTCGCTATCTTCCAATGAAAAAATGAACATTTTTTACCTTTAAATTTTGGAGAAACCAAACCTAATCAGAACAACCTGACGTGATAATAAGTTTAAAATTCCATCTGTAGAAAATTATAAAATACATTGTGTAACTGAATGTAATGCTTGATTTACAGAAATCAAACAGAAAGACGACCCCGATTCTGAAGAGATGTTCATTGCTCGTTCGTTCATTAAGCCTCATACCTTCAGATCAAACGAGAACCTTTTTGTTTTCATTCCTCGTAGCAATGTGAAAATCTATTTCTAGAGTTCTTCACTCCTGACAATGAGTTAATGCACACACGCAATTTTCCGAATCGATCACGAAATACTCGTGTCGATGATAAATGCTGCAAATTGGGCTTTTGGAGGAAAATAGAGATCTGTCCCCACTTCCATTTATCGCCAATCCCAGAGTGATGATAATGACAAGAGATGGGGATTCTGAATCATCTTCTGTAGCACAGAAGTGCTGTTATGAGACTGAGAAAGTCGTTCGGCCATGTGTAATAGATTTTGGGGCGTGTATGAGCTTATTCGACAGGAAAGATATAACGAGCAAAATGGGAGGATTCTCTGGAGGTTTTGCGTCGTTGTCAAACAAGTTGTTGTAATCAGCTTATTACCAACGAGCACCAGGAAGATGTTTGAAGCCAGAAGTCGGGGATTAATAAATAAATGCTAAAATTGTCAACTATTTCGATAGCAAACATATTAAGTTAGAATGAGATTGGAAGAAATAAAGAGAAAATTTTTATTAATTTTGAAGAGTTGAAGAAGATTGTTATAAATTTCCTATTTAATCTAATTTGCTTTTAAATTCCTGTTGTAATCTTAAACTTTTCCTCCTGCCTAACTTCGAAGGTAAATGCTTAAAATATACGACTTCTAATAATAATAATGATGATAAAACAAGAGTACATAAATAAATTTTTCTGGATTAAGTAATCAAGTACTATCAAGTAATCAGTTTCTGGCTCAAATAATCAAGTATCGATCTCAAATAATCAATTTCTATCTCAAGTAATTAAATAATCTCAAGTAATCAATTTCTGGCTCAATTAATTCTTATTTAAGGGAAAACAAAGAATGCATCTCTTCTGGATTAATATCCCCTTATGTATGTTTCTGGCTCAAGTGATGAAGTATCAATCTCAAATAATCAGTTTCTATCTTAAGTACTTAAGTAATCTCAAGTAATCAATTTCTGGGTGAAGTAATTAAGTTATCACAAATAATCCGTTACTGGTTCAATTAATTCCTATTTAAGAGTTTTCTGAATCAATATTCCCTTATGCCTGTTTCTGACTCATGGGATCAAGTATATATCTCAAACAATCAGTTTTTATCTCAAGGAATCAGTTTCTGGATCTTGTAACAAAGAAATCTCAAGTAATCAATTTCTAGCTCAAGTAACAAAGCAATCTCAAGTAATCCGGCTCTGGCTCAATTAATTCTTATTTGAGAAAAAAATGAATGCATCTTTTCTGGATAAATATTTCCTTATGCATGTAACTTATTTACACAATTTGATTGCGTGAAAATTCCATTTTGCATGCCGCTTCACGATGCTTTGGATTTTGGCATCATCTGAATATCATATGGTATCATGTTCAAGCTTTATTTTTCAAAACATTGTAAAGCAAAACAAAGTTTTAGGAATCATCTCATGTTTACAAGAATATAAAGGGCGAGGATGCCACACACTCACAATTTGTAAAGGAATAAAATTTTTCTCCAGGGGGGGGGTTTCCTGGTTCGGAACAAAGTTGTTTTCAAGTAAAACCTCCCAGTTTCATATTTGAATTAGAATTTAAAGTAGAAAAGCAATGTAAATATGCTTACTAAAGTTGGTTTAAAATCATGATAATGAATATTTTAAATTTTGTTGTTTTCAAACTCTCTCAAATCTACAAAAACTACCTCCAAAGGTGTGTTAGTTTATTTGAGTTGTAGTGTTATTATTATATAAGGAGCAAAATAAGGGAGATCTCTCAGGGTTCTTGTGCCGTTGTTCAAACATCAGCTAACAAACAAGCACCAAGTATAATCATTTTATACTTGAACAAATATATTTAATATAGATAATCATAGATATATAGATTAGAACATAGAAGATATATAGATAATCATTTTATACCGAAGATTTTATACTGAAGGAAGATATTTGAAGCTAAAAGTGAGGCGTTAGTAAATAAATGTATGAATTTTGATGCTAATATTTCAATAAAATAGTATGAGAATGGTTTTCAAATTGTACCTGTATATAAATTTCAAATTTGAACATCTAGAAATGATCATATAAGTAATTCTTTTCATCAATTTGATCAATATCGTCTTAAGAATTATTTTTTCTTGCAGTTGGGGTTTGTAAATAGAATCTTGTATCTGAATTTAGAAAATACAGTTGTATTTAATACTGAATTATGCCAGTTTGGTTGGAAGTAAATTATATGAAAAATGATTTACGTCTTAAATTATATGTTAAGTGAATCGGTAGGTAATAAATTTAGTTCATTAATAATTTTTAATTGTCCATTATTTTCGCAATATACATGAAGTGCTGTTAGTATGAAATGTAGTTTTAATTTCATTAAACTGTTAATTAACATCAAGCTCTCGAAATCTTAACTATTAGTATGTATTATTATTGAGGACACGAAAAGGCATACAATATTAATTATCTACTACATTGTACAGTAAGTAAGAAATTCTTTAGAGAATGTCATCCTTTTAAAATTGAGCTAGTTGAGTCAAGAGAAAGCCTTACAAATATTTACACTTATAATCTGTTGAATTTTGAGATGAGAAACGTGCGAAGTAAACTAAAGTCATTCTCGTTTGTATTGACAATGATTAAATATTATGACATTCGAGACTTTTAACTCTCAACTTTGAAACAAGTAATATAAAATATACTTTCTTTAAAATGAATTCCTACTTAGGTTATTAGGAAATTTTTTTTTGTTAGTTTTTAAATAATATTTACCTGTTGTTCTTGATTTTGTGTTAAGATTTTCAACGGAAGGATGAGTGCATTAGCTTCTAAGGGTATGGACTGATGAGTACTAGAGGGTAGAAGTCTGACTTCTAGCTCACACACGTCACAAACCCGTTTTACGTTGCGGACTTCATTCATTCATCAACAGATCATAATTTAGATCTGAAACAGATAACGATCACCTCTGATTCAGTACCGCCAGTGGTATTACTTTCCGTATGCAGATTTAGCGTCCGCCACACACTGATAGACTTCGGCTGGCAGGTTCGAATTCACAGCTCAAGGGATGCGAATCCAACTTTCTTTGAAAAATTCTGCTAAGAGTGATTTGATACGTTTTAAATTTACTTTAATTCTCAACTAGTTCAGAATTATTATTTTGGAATCCTATCAATTTCTTCAATTCAAGGAAAAAATAAAAATCGCTCGTGTTACGTAATGCTTCAAAAATGTTCGATGATACCATCATCCTAGGATCTAAATTGTTGTTTTGAGCTAGATTAAATAAATTAAAAATAACCAAAACAATCTTGAGGGTTCAGTTTTGTTCTGACAACGCTTTATTTTGCTTGGAAAAAGAACAACCTTATTTTAGAATTAAAAACAATGTTGCCATACAGTAAAAAATAATATTATGTTACCATTCATATAATAAACTATGAATAATAAAATTAAATAATAATTATAATGAATTATTACAATTTCAATACGTAACAACTTGGCTTTAAGCCGCATTCTCAATAAAGGATAAAAAGGACACAAACCTGCTACATCAAAATATTTTGTTCAAAGAGATGAAAAAATGGCCTAAAGAAAATGAAAAAAGCTAGATAGAGTTGACTAACAGCTTTTCTAAATTGAGATTTTTTTAAGGTGTAAGAATTTCTTACATCGTATTCTGACCTTAAAACAAGACCATTCAAAGAGCTTTTAGTTAATGAAGATATACAAAGAAGCATAAAAACTCTACTTACATTAATGGCAGCAACTTCTTTTCATACGGGATATAGAAAGCATATCTATTGATATAACAAATGTTTGAAACCCCACAGCGTTATCGAAAGACAATCATGATTTTACTTAGTCTTAGTCAATAAATTAGTTTTGTTCGGACCATTTATCCTTTTTATTATCCATTGGAGTTTAAAGAATAAGCATTTAATTAAAATGAATTGTGTTGTTTTTTCTTATGGTACTTGCCATGGACAAACTCGCTGAGATAGTCAGCGATTTAGGCCTAATAAGCGTCTCTTGTTTTGTAGTAGGGCCAACTAGGGGCAAAAGTATGACTTTTGCTACTCTCTCATCACATTCACTTACCCAGCCCTTATTATAGGGAGGGGGTACATTCTCACTTCTTACAGATAGAACATAGAAGCACAACCATGCCTGACCGGGACGCCCAGATCACGGGGCGTTACCCCAATGTCAGTACACCGGCAAAATGTATTATAAATATAAGTAACAACAAAAGAAAATAATGAAATAAAATATCAAATTTTCAATAACGTAATAAACAACACATTTATTAAATTTATTTCCTTATTAGTATTTTTGTTATGTGCTAGCAAAACAAGAATCACATGGTTTATTTTTTGTAAAAATTTTCATTCATTATTATTTTTCAAATTCTTCAAATTTCTGTGTTCTCTTTTGAAATGCAATATTTTAATATTTCTTAAGCTTAATTTTAAATTGATAAATAAATCAGAATCTAATTTTGAATTCTAGTAGTGATAACTTCTTGCATTAAATTTTAAAAAAACTGAGTTTCTTTAGTATTTGCAATAATGGATGGTGTAATAATATCCAATAATTAAAAGCCAAAAACTAAGGCCAAATAGTTTTCGATTTTTTGTTACATTAATAACATTGTTTCAAAAAATTATTCCGATTAAATTTATTAGGCTGGGGAAAAAGAAAACCATTCTTATTTTACAGCTGTCTTCCAAGAAAATAATGGATTTTTTCCCTTTTATTATCAAAAATTCCATATGGAAAGAAAATAAAGGAAAGAAATGGAAAATAAGGGAAAGAAATCCATTATTTTTTAAGTAGATGGTTGTAAAATAATAATGGTTTTCTTTTCCCCAACCTAATATTTTTTTATTCAGGAAACAAAGAGGATACAGATTATTTGTTCTCAGATATTTAAAAAAAATCTCAGATACTAGATTTAGTCTATCCTTGATTGGCTGATTTCCATTAATTGGTACGTTCAGATACCTCATGAAAAATACTTTTATATCCCATTTCAATGATCAGAATAACGTTATACACTTGACTTCAAATTTAAATCTACCAGCTATTAGAGAAAAGAAAATACATGGAAATTGGATGCTTGTTTAATTTCATGATTCCATCTCGTTTTTACTTTATCGGTTTCCAGATTGCGTAAAGTGATCAGGATTATTTGCCGATTTTCAAATTATTCTAAAACCTTTAAGTTGATTGGCGAAGGATTTTAATTTTCGGCGATTTATCGGGGGAGGTGAGGGGAAGTAAAATTAAAGAAACACATAAAAATTGTATAGGGAATCTGATCGGTTGAAAAAAGTCAATAAGCTAGAAGGTGATTTTTTGCTTCCACTATAGACGAATTTCAGTGCCAGGAGCTTAAATTCTTAATGATACACAGAGGACTGACAAGTACCTTTTTATTTAGTATTTGATTAGGAAAACTCTACGGTACTATATTATGTCGAACTAGAATCGAAAATGCGACTATACCATTAAATGTTTGTGAAAGTTTGCACGCTTACTGTCAAAGTATATATTGTTGCTATGCAATGAATTTACATTTAATATAGACAAATTTCAGGGCCAAGAACTTAAATTCTTAATGGTACACGGAGAAAGGGCAAGTACCTTTTTATTTAGAGTTTGACCAGGAAAAAAACTACAGTAGACTATATTATGCCGAACGGGGCTTGAACAGATACAACTATCTGCGAAAAGGTTTGCGAAAAATGTTCGCGCTTGCAGCCAAATTATAAATTGTTGCTATGCAAAGAATTTACATCAATAATTTGTTTTCGTTCTTTGCCTCTGAGTGCAGTTTTTAATTCATTTGAGTGATGTTTCTGATTACATACCCGTAGGTAATCCTGGTTTGTTTCTGTATTTCCAGTCCAGTTAATTGTACGATGAACGTTAAAACGTAGCGCCCGGATAACTTAGTTGGTAGAGCGTAGGAAACGCAATTGTTAATTTGAGCGGTTGAATCATCCGGCCGAAGACCCTCCGTGGGTGTGATGGCTGGCACGCATTAAATCTATCGTTGTCGTGAGGCCCTCCATTTCGAGAGTAATACCACTGGGGATACTGAGTCAGAGGTGATCGTTCTCTGTTTCGGGTCTAAATTACGATCTGTCGATTAATGGAAGTCCACCCCGTAAAAATGGTATGGGACATGTGTGAGCCGGAAGTCAGGCGTTTACCCTTGTGTACTCTGATTTTCATACCCTCAGAAGCTACTGCACTCCTCCTTCCGTTGTAAAGCGGAACACGAGAATAACAACTACAATATTAAATTATTTTGAATGTGTTGATATTTAACACAAATACATTTAGAAACTTAAAGGAATTAATCGCATTTTTATTTATAAATGATTTTTTCATAGGATATGTATGTATATTTCATAGGAAAAAATATGTAAAGTAAAAGAATTAAAATTCAATTTTCAAAAAATCAAAATAATAATTTTTATTTCATTAATTTTTATTGTTAAATATTTCATTTTCAAACTTCTTGAATTCATTTGAATGCATCAACTTTTAAATAACGCATAGATACAGAACAATATTGGCTGATAATATACATGAAATCATGAAAATAAAATCATCATTGCAGTATTTGCAAATGATAATAATAAAAAAATACAAAGTAAAGAAATTAAAATTCTACTTCTACAAATGAAAATAATTGTAAAAAGATTAAAATGAAATCTGCTCTTTATGTTTCAATGTATCACGTCAGAACATAATTTCTTGAACAGCCAAGAAACATGTACTCGTGCCAGTTAAATTATATTTTCATTCATTTTAATCGTTTCATCGAATGAGTCATTTTAGTATTGCAAATGATCCAAAAAAACTTGGACTCGTATTTATCGTTAAAAAAATTCCTGTTACTTTCCTGTTTACCTGTTATTTCCTGTTACTTTCATTTCATATCATCACGTGCACAAAATGGAATTTTTCTAGGTCTTATTTGCTGCAGTTTTTAACTTATTTTTTTAAACAGAGCTTTGGTGAATGTGGTGGCATCATGTTATTAAAAGCTGCTTTTTTGAAATGCTCGTGCAGGTGATAAAACTTTTATCTTTCCCCTACGGATTTTAGTTGACGCCAAAAACCTCATCCCAAAAACAACATCCTGTTCTGACATGATAATAAATCATTTTATATACTTCCTAATTAAGTATTTCATTTTCAAACATTTAGAATTCACCTGATATTAACGGATGGTTTAATAAATAAATAATGGATATAAGTACAAAAATAACTGGCTCATAACATGCATAAAATCCTGAAAAAACAACAACATCGGTGCGGAATGAAACTTCCAGCTATAGAAGAAAGAAGATCCATATATCAAAAATTGAAATCACATATCCTGTATCCTGAAATTTAATAGGAATAAAATCGTACTTCGAAAATGGTATCCTATTTTTAGCCAATGAAACGTCTATTTTTCAATGTACGAAATAAAATCTTTTTCTCAATCCTTTGTAATGTAGAAAACTTATCTCGTGATCTCGTTTTGATCTCCTACGAATACAGATATTTTCTCCAAAAGCATTGCAAAACAGAAAGGATGACGAATTCCTCAAACCGATTTTGGATGAAAATAGAAATGCATCTCTCCTATCACATCTCAATGCTCAAAGTGATCATGATGAAAAG
>JAOUZG010025323.1:884630-895107 GCA_026289955.1 Argiope argentata
CGTGCGTGCGTGCGTATGTGTTGGTAGAAAAGCATAAGGACTTCATGAATGAACCATTTAGCCCAGATGGAGTGGAATTATTAAGGGGTTGAAAAAGCAACAAAAACAAACTTTTTCTCTCCAATTTTGGAGAGAAAAAATTTCTGTACATGTTATGTTTACCGTATTACTTTCATTTTTAATAGAAAATTACTTTTTCAATAAAAAAAACTTTAAATTAACTTTTTTAATAATTTTTTTTTGAAAATGAAGATAGAAGATAAATCAAGTTGACCAAATTAGTACCTTATTAAGTCGAACAACTTTTGTATTTAAAAGTTTTCGATAACTGCAATTAGAAGTTAGTGGGTTCCATGTTCTAATTTTGAATGTTTTTAATATCAATATTTTATTTTGCAGATATAACTCAGATTTAAAGAAATCTACCTTTACCTTACAACTTGTAAAGAGGAAATTTTTATACAAATCTCTTGTATTTTCCCTATTTCATAAAATAGTAAAAATCCTGTGTTATGATTTCCTCATTAATGAAGTCTCCAAAATTAGAGTACCACAGATATGCGTTCAGGAAATTTATTCAAACGTGTCTAATGCTAAAATTTAAATTAAAGTAATAAAAATGAATTATTTTGTGATTTTATTTCTCACAGATCTTTTAGTCATTTCATTGATTGGCATGCTTATGACGCTAATCTTTTTTTCGAAAAAAAAAATGGCCAAATTCAGTAAAAATATAAAAAGTGGTAAAACGGAATCTTCGCCACCGGAATTGAAAAACCAAAAGAGTCATTCCAAATAGATTTTCTTTTTAAATGAATCCTTCTCTAAAAGTTTTAAAAATAAATTAAAAACTAAATTCAACAGAATGTGTATTTTATTTTCTGAGAAATATACTATTTTCAAGAATATCTTCTTATAATGAGAAAGAATTATACTTTAAAAACTGAAGACAAATTCCAAGAAAATGTGAGTGAAGAAACATCCCAAATGAAGCAATAAAATGAATCTTATAAAACATCATTTACTAAATAAGTTCATGAAACAATAAGGAGTTTATCACCTAAAGAAATTCATTAACATCAAGTTTTCAAACATATAGGATTTATAATAAATTTGTATTAAATGCATTAAAGTTTTACTGTCAAAAACTAAACATTTAGCATAATAATAATTGACAAGACGGGTGAAAAGAATTCTTTTTATTAATAAAAATTTCCAATACAATTATTTCTTTACAAATAATTTAATTAACTGTCATTAACAGTTATCTTTAATTTCTTTTATTATTAACCTTCGCCTACCTAAGCTGTATGAAATGTGAGAAAAAAATTCGAGGAAAAGGAATTTTTCAACATATAAATTGTTTATGTATTTTGCTTTTATTTATGTAGATAGTCATCATTAATTATGCAATATCACTTAAAAAAATCTTGAAAATAAAAGAGGAGATTAAATAATTCAGTTTCTATTTGTACTTTTCCCCCCAATAAATAAATAAATAATAATAAGCTGAGAAATAATTATGCTAAAAAAAGAAAAGTAAAAAACTATTTCTTATTTAGGGAAAATATCGGCTTTTAATTTCTTTTTTCACCTGCAAAAATATTTTAGTTATTAAATGTCTTTGCTTAACTTCTTATGTTTCATGTTTCTAAATTTAGAACTTTGTAATCATTTATCCATCACTTCCACACATATGTAATAGAGTATTGAAACTGTGTGTTTTTTTTATTTAAACTTGATGATAATAAACAATTTTAATAATTTTAGAGCTCAATGAATAAGTTAGTAATTAAAAAATTATTTAATTAAAACTTACATCTAAATAATTTTTCATTTTCTGTAATATTTATGATTGTTGCTTAATGAAACGTTTATAAAATTAAAAATTAAAGAATAAACAAAAAAAACATTTTACAGACGTGTTTATTGATCAAATACAAAGACAAGAATTTTAAAAAAATAAAATCCACAAAAAACTAGAAAAAAGAAATTAATACACAATGAAAAAATTCTAGATATTTATTAAAAATTAAAATATTTTTCAGAGGTGAACAAAAATGTACTTTTTTTCGAATATATTAAATAGTGTGTCAGGATTTAGGTTTTTTTTCAATATCCATATATGTAATAAAATTTTCAAAAATATTAAATTAAGATTAGACAAAGAATACAATATTTAAAATATTTTCGCACTAATTTGAATATTATTACTGTTGACTGGAATATTAAATGCATTGATCATGCACAAATTATAATTTATTACCAACTAGCCGCCTTTGGTGACCAGTCGGTTCGCCAATAATAATGCTGACTAAAGAGTTAAATCAATTTTTTTATAGAACTTGGTCTCGTAATAAGTTTTTCAGCAAAATATTTTTAAGCTTCGAATTTCGATAGTCATATAATTCACTTTTGCTATTATGTAGGCATTAAGCAGTCCTATCTTTGAACCCCGCATCTCTCTCTGATTTTCTATCAGTGCACATAAAATTCAGTTTTAAATTAAAGTGGAAATGATAAAAGTGGAATTAATATAAAGATCTCTTTACTCAATCCAAGCATGTCTTTAAATAAAACTAAGAACTGAAAGCAGAGTAGTCCGACATTGAGGTTTAATGTTCACTACAGAAATTGAGACATTAATTTTTTTTTTATAATTTATAATATCTCAAGGAATTATTCAGCAAAAATTTCACAGCTTAATTGAAACCTTCAGTTTTTAATTTTATTTTTAGATGTCTATAAAGGCTCTCAATAATAACATTTTATTTTTGGTTTATAAATATATTTCAAAAAATTATGGTTTAAATTCCTGTGGTGTTATAGATTCATATTCTGTAAAATATTCTTAAAATTTCAACTTCTAAATAAATAAATTGACATTTCAATTTTCTGCGATCAAATCTGGCTGATTTATTCAGTTCTGAATATTGCAAGCTTAGAACAATCATCATGTTCATAATCTAGACCAATTATTCTAGAGTAACTCTGATTGGCCTCTTTGATATCTCGATAAAGTGATCTAAAATCGCCAGTTTTTAACGAATAGTTATATGAAATTTTCATAGATCGATCAGCTTTTATAATTGATTTAGTTGTTTGGAGTGACACTTTTTTATTTTAAGGACTTTTTGTCTCTAGAATATTTTGTTAAATGTCATTCACAGAGCAGATGATGTATGTAAAAATTTAATTCATCAGCATTTTTTACCTAAATCTATAATTATATATTTCACTTCGGCCAATTGCTAAGAGATTTATTTCTCTCCCCAAAAAATCAAGAAATTAGATGTTGGGCTCCGATTACAGAAGATGCCTTGTAGATGTTAAGCCATATTTGCCTCAGATAAAACTGCTTGATTGGATTAGTAATATATGTATAGCGAAATATCACAGAAAACGTTTCAATCCATTTATTTTCCAAAAATATCATGTTTCATATTTGTTTCATTTTATATAGACACGTGCTGAAAATGACATTTTTATATGCTTAATTTGGAATGATAGTCGATTTATTTTTTCTCATTTAAGAACATGATATTGTTTTGGTAGAAAGTTTTGATGTCTCCGAAATATTCGGGTAAAAATAGTTTTATATGCTTTTACAAATTTTGCATTGTTAATTACTACGCATGCTTTTTTGAAGAAGATGCGTTTTCAAATAGCTCACCTACTTTAACCAGTAAAGCTTTAATATTACGCATGCTTCGTTGAAAGCATTTGCGTTTTTATTTCGCATGATTCATTAAAATGAGGAGATAAATTACAATCACGAAAGCGAATTCTTTGATTTGCACAAAATATCTTCTTCACATAAGTAAAAGTAACAATTCAAAACATGTCTTATTGTTTTAAAAATTAAAAAAAAAGAATGCAAAAAATATTTTACTACTACTGATTATCAATTGCTTTTTGTTTGACGTTTCTTGAAATGATGTCATTTTCAAAGTTCGTTTAAGATTTCTTGCTTTTAAATAATTAATCTCGCTCTCAGAAGATTATCGTTTGGTACTTTTCTAAAAATTCTTTTTCAGTTTTAACTGTCGCAATTTTGTAATATATTTTCACTTTGTATTTTTATTTACTTTAATTCTTTAATGGAATTGTTAATTTTGAAATTGCAAACGATCAAGAAAAATTTTCTCTTGCATTTATTTTTTTTAAATATCACATTTCCCATTTATTTCATTTCATATAATCACGTGGTGAAAATTGTATTTTTCTGTTTTATTTTTGGTAGTAATTAACTTATTTTTAATCAGAACTTCTGAAATTGTGATGGCAACATTTTATTAAAAGTTGATTTTTTTTGAGGTCCTCGAGAATATAAAATGTTATTTTTATTTTATGCGAAATAAATTGTTGAAAACAAAAACGATTAAATTAAATGTTTAAAAATTCATTAAAAATAGAGTTTTAAATTATTTGTCAAAATATTAGTATCATTGAAAAGCTAATTTTTTGAGCTTTAAATTGAAGCAAAAATCAATTTTGTGCTGCATCATTTTCGGAAGTTATAGCGAAAAACGTCAAAATTTGGCTTATTTTTAATTAATTAAAATTTTAATTACAAATTCAAAAAAAGGGCTCCCAGGTGCACATTCCCGGCACCCAAGGTATACATATACCAACTTTGGTAGCTGTAGGTCGAACGGTCTGGCCTGTACATCGCCAACAGACACACACACATTGTGCTTTATTATAAGTAAAGATAAATATATTCCAAAATGAAGAATTTTGACAGAAAGTAATTTTATTTTTAGTGAGATTTCATACAACTGTTTTGAATATGGAGACAAACTTAAAATATGAGGTGAATACTGTTACTGGTATAGCAGATAGCACTAGAATTTCAGATCTCATTTAGATATTTTATGCCTTCATTTTTTCCTTAAAAAATTGATAAGAAATACATCATTAATGCTAAATAATAATAATATATATAAAGAACACGTATAATATACTTTTAACCATAACAAAATTCTTATGTCAACCAGTTAAAGAATCCTTTTAAATCAAAAACCAGGAGGTCAAAAATGTTGAAAATAATTGTAAAAAAGTGAAAAGCAAAAAAAAAAGTAAGGGGAAGGGGTTATAAAGCCTTAATAAATATCATAAGACATACATTAAAAAATCCTGAATATCATTATACTTAAGTGAATTTATATTTAAAAGCAAGACGATGATATTAGTGTAAAGAAATCTTTTAAATCCTGTCCTCGTATTTTTAAACTTTTTTGCGTGTGATTTCCAGATTTTCTTTTACACATTATTTTTCTGATGCATTGATAATTTCTTTAAAAATGTTTAAAATCATTGTTAATAATTTGATTTCAGGTTCATAGGAAGATAATCACGTAATTGTACCTCAGATATAAAGAGTAGCAATTCAAAGCATTAGCAAATTATCCAGTTAAAAAGCACATCAAATACTAAACGAAATATGAAAATAATATCGAATTATCATGAAAGTCCACTTGCTGAATGCATATATCAAAGGGAAAATCTAGAATTCGAGAAATTTAATATGAATAGAAATTCCGATATCCTATTTTTACTTAACCGGCCATTCAACAAAAAAATTCTTATTCGTTGCTATTTACAATTGTTGTTGTTCTCGTATTCAGCTTTACAACAGAAGGAGGGGTGCAGTACTTTCTGAGAGTAGGGCCCCCGAGCATCCGAGGACAGAAGTCTGATTTCTAGATCATACTTGTCTTAAACCCTTTCTATGGGGCTGACTTCATTCATACATTTCATTCATTTACTCACAAATCGTAATTTAGATCTATAACAGTGAATGATCACCTTTAACCCAATATCCCTGGTAGTATTACTCTCGAAAAGGAGGACTTAGTGACCACGACAGATTTAACGTGTGCCAGCCATCACACACACGAAGAATCTTCGGCTGAAGGGCTCGAACCCGCATTCCAAGGGATGCGAATTCTACACCCTACCAACCAAGTTATCTCGGTCCTAATGTATTAAAGTCACATTATATTATAAATGAGACGGAAATATTAGTTTATATAAATCTTTTATATTTTGACCTCATGCTTTTAGGTCTTTTCTGTGATATCTAGGTTTTCTTTAAGACATTATTTTTCTGTTGCATTGATAATTTTTAAAATATGTTTAAAAACATTATTAATATTTGGATTTCGGGTCCATAAAAATAAAAAGAAAGTAATTGTGCCGCAGCTATAAAGATTAGCAAATCAAATTATTAGCACCGATTAAAAAGCACTTAAAATATTAAACAAAATTTTGTGTGTATGAGTGTAAATATTAAATGAAGTATGAGTTTCTTGGCAAAGAATATTACCAAGAATGACCACTTACTGAATGAATATATCAAAGCAATTAAACGAAAGCCTAGGATTCTGGAAATTAATTACGAATAGAACTGCCAATATTCTATTTCTGCTTAATAAATCATTTTTATCTCCAATCTTCAAACGAATTCTTATTCGTTACTATTTACAATTATTAAAAAAAATATCTCTACTGCCAAATTTTTTTTATTATACACTAATGATCGATCAAGGAAGGCATATGATTTTCATATTTCATCTCAACGTACTGGCTGAAAATGAATATTAACGAATGCCATTTCTATTAAATATATAAATGTGTTCATAATCACTTCGCAATTTCTATTTCGGAAATAATGATTGTGATGGAATAGGATTTCTAGGTAATTTGCAAGCACTCATAAGTTATATAATAAGGTTCTGAAATTTGGACAAATTTGAATATGTTTTGGAGATATGCGTTTTTAAAATATGCTTTAAAAAAGAAGATAACAAGTGAAAAAAGATATATATTCTATGAGTATGTGATTGTTATGCAAAAACTTATTTACTCTTTAGTTATCTACTTAGTTTTGAATTACTTTAAACCATAGATATATGATATAATAACACCAAATCATATTTTAAATCTCCCATTCTGCAGTAATCAGAGAGCATTTGATTCGGAATAATTTATTAAGCAATATGCTGGTTCATATGGCGAATTTACGCTTCATTCTGACCATGCATATATTATTAACTGACTCAGAAGCTCAGATAACTGACAGTACAACTGATTATAGAAATTAATATTTTCTTTATATATTTTTCATGAAAAGTTAGAATCCATGTAATAGTTAACATTAAAACTAGAAGTTGTTTTAAAGCTAGAGGGTCACATAAAATATATATATTAGCCCCAAAATCTTTAAAAAAAAACCTCAGAATAACTATAAATGAATTTAAATTAAACTTTTTTGGACTCCAATAAATGAAATGGACGAAGAGATTCAAATGATCTTATATGTTTGAATTTATTCTCCTTTCCTATTGGGATTTCAAAACTAATTACTGTTAGTGATTCGCAATTAAATTCACCTGATTTAGAACAAGAAATTCCAGAATCTTATGCATTTCTCTAAGACCACATATTTTATTCATTTCGAAGTTTTTAGAAAATATAAACGGAAATTATTATTCTGAATACTAACAATTTTTATCTTGCCAGTTTTAATTTGTCAACTAGGTCACTTCTTCCATTCACAGAAGTAAAATTTAATACTCTAGAACTGATACATTTCGTTCAGTCATCTCTGGCCTACTTCACTCCAAACCTTAAAGAATGCACCCATGTATTTTATCCACGCTCTAAGCGGAGTTGAAATATAGCTATTATAACAATTATTTGGTGTTTTACTATATTTAAGAATGCAGCGCTAGCTTCATAAGCCAGATAACATCTAAGATACCGAAGTCGACTTTTGTATTATGGTCATATTACTCGGGTACTGGCCCACAGGTTTGTATCACGACCTTCATTCGGTACACTGGTGAACTTGACAACGCAACCACCCTCAACAATCGTGGCGCCCTCTACCCGCAGCAAAATCGTCAGAGTCACTTTACGTAAAAGCAAAAATCGTCATAATCACTTGACGTAAAGCAAAAATCGTCAGACTCACTTGACATAAGCAAGCAAACAAGCAAAATCGTCAAACTCACTAGACGTAATCAAGCAAGAAAACAAAGCCACCAACTCCACTTCACGCAACCAAAGCAAAGCCCTCAGACTCATTTGACGCAAGCAAGAAGCCACTCGCCATAACGCTAGGCGCTATAAAAATCGTTCGTCTCTTCACTGACTCACTGGTGGGGGAGTACTGTGGCACTAGCTTCATAAGCCAGATAACATCTACGGTTCTCAAGTATATTTTTGTATTGAGGTTATGTTATTCGGCTACAAGCCCTAGAGTCCCAGGTTCGTATCGCGACTTTCAATCGATACAAGAATTCATAATGCAAAACACGTTGAGCAATTTAAATAACCAAATTAAAATATATCTGAAAATCTGAAATTTCAGTATCAGCTTCACCAAACTTATATATTCAATATTTCCTTTGAAATGCACATAATCAATAACAACAGTTCCTTTTATATATATTTTTGCTCAATTTATGAGTTTTGAAGTTACCATTTCTATCCTTTTAAGTGAAGTTGGAATGGAAATTTTAAAGGATATTTATGCGAGTCATTAATCATTTGGCAGGAAATAGGTAAGTTTTTTTAGACCTTTGCTAGAAAAATAGTTTTTGAAAAATATAGATTGTTTCGAAAATATATCTTTAAAATCATTCTTATACATAGCCCTATATTCCACCCATATGATTTTCAAATTATTTATTACAGTATTTTTTCGAAGAAATCACTGCTTTCAATTCTTCAGTTTCAATTGTTTTTGCAGTAAGATTTGCTTAAATTACTTTATCTACCTGCTAATTAGTATACTCAGAAGTGATTTATCAAAAGGATTATTCATGCAGTTATGTCCAGACTTAGGGGCAATGTGAAAAAACGTGAAAATCGTTTTGATTTAAAATGAATAATGCCACTTAAGTTGGATTCTTTGAATCGATTTCAAAATTGAAACATGTCCAAATTTTTCAGTTCTTATTTTAGGGAATATTGATATGCATGATTATCTGTGTTGTTCTTGTTACTTATGGCACTTGCCATGGACAAGCCCCGCTGATACATCAGCAGATTTTAAACCGGTTATATACTTCTCTTGTTTTACAAGTAGCGCCATCTAGGACCAAGAGTACAACTTAGCTACACACACGTCACAACCCTTTTCAGGGAGCGGACTTCATTCATCTCAGATCTTAATTTAGACCTGTAACAGAGCACAATCACCTCTGTACCCCCAGTGGTATTACTCTCGATATGGAGGACTTCGCGATCACGAACAGATTTAATGAGCGCCAGTCACCATTCACTCGGGGAATCTTTTAGTCGGTGAGATTCGAACCCGTAACCTAAAGAGTACGAGTCTAACGCTCTACCAACCAAGCTCTCCCGGCCCTTGACTTACTGTTGATAATATTTATTAACAAAGTACTTCACAACAATCGGCCTTTAGAAAGAAAAAAACAATGAAACAAAGTTAGGAAATAAGCTGGGTTCAAAAGTTCAAAGTGGAAGGAATAATTAGATGTCTGTCGTGTTCTATGAAAATCAGTTCAGATATGCTTAAAATCGTTTCAGCAGTTTTTCGATCAACCAGAAACACTTAGTGAGTTACATGTTTGGCATCACTAGATGCAAATCATTTGGACTTTTATGTTTGATTGGATTAACATCCAGTTTAAAAGCAACACTAGTGGTATTTTTAGACCAACCTCGTAGTTTTGGATGGTGGTCAGATAATGAGGACGACTTCCCCCATCCCTTTTGAATTTCCACACTACACTAATGGGATGAAATTTGGTCCCGATGAATTTAACTTCATCCATTCTCTCTTACCTAATGGTTCTTCGGTGGAAACCGGTCTCGAACAAGAACATGTACGATTCCGACACAAGGACCATACCGACAGGCCACGTGACCTTCCCCGTAGCAGAATGGAATTTGAAATAAACAGAAGATTTAGAGAAAAAAAATGTATATAATTTCAGCTCGTGGGCTTTAAGAAGAATCTGAAGAATTCCAGCTCATGATTCAAATAAATGTTGCAAAACTAACATAATTCAGAAATGTTAACTATATATAATCTGATGTCAAATATGTGATATTAACATATAACAAAATATAGATAAGAGAGAACTTAAAATTGGCTAAATCAGGGAATGAGTTCAAGAGTTAGTGTTGTTGTTTCTTATGGCACTTGTCATGGACAAGCTTGCTACTCGTCATCACATTCGCTTCCACAGCCCCATTTTATGAGGGAGTACATTCTCACATCATGCAGAAAGAACACAGAAGGACAACCATGCCCGAACCGGGACTCGAACCCGGGATTCCCAGATCACGGGACGCTACCCCAATGCCAGGACACCGGTAAAATGTATTATAAATAAAAATAACAGCAAATAAAATAATTTAATAAAAATATCAAATTTTCATTAACGTAATAAACAATACATTTATTAAATTTATTTTCCTTATCATTATTTTTATA
>JAOUZG010025323.1:895117-909186 GCA_026289955.1 Argiope argentata
GCTTGCAAAATAAGATTCACATGGTTTATTTTTCTTAAAATTTTTCACATATTATAATTATTATACACCGGCAAAATGTTTTATAAATATAAGTAGCAACAAAAAAAAATAATTAAATAAAAATATCCAATTTTCGTTAACGTACTAAACAATACATTTATTAAATTTATTTTCCTTATCATTATTTTTGTAATGTGCTAGCAAAATAAGAATCGCATGGTTTATTTTTCCTAAAATTTTTCATGTATTACTATTTTTAATAATAATGTATGGTGCCCTTATGCCAGACAATGGCAAAGTTACGAGTTAGTTAAATGTAGATTTGAAATTTATACATTTATATGCATGATGTTTCTATAATAATTCAAGAAAAAAATGAATATGTTTGAGAATTTTTTATAACATTCACAATGGCTGTTTAATTATAAACAATGTATCATTTTAATATTTAATGTGCAACACTATAAGCAGACCTTTATCGTGCATAATACGGAATTCAAAAACATATTTATTTAATATTTTTACACCAATCCTAAAGATCCAAACATTTGTAATTCCTGAAGGGGAAAAAATGTCAACTTTTTTTTCTTTGAGTTAATTAAATAATTAATTGAGATGGCCCCGAAAATAAAGGTTATCACTAAAATCTTTGCAGGCTTTAATACATCGACACTTTTATCTACAGATCAGGATTTTGCAAAGAATGCCGCCGAATCCATACTTATCTTAATTAAAATCGTAATTACAAATTTTGCACATTGTTTGAGCAATTTCCTAAACTTCAGCTTCGATTTTCGAAAGCATTTTGTCGAATAACCTGACGAAACAAATTTAATTGGATAGAACGAAAAAGAGGGAAAATTCCGCCGCTACCGTTTTATCATGCACGAGAAAATCGCAGGTTATATATTTTTGGAGCTAATCGATTTTTAATTTTTCACTGTTAGTTGCCGAAATCTGCAACTATTTCAAAGTATATGATTTAATTTTTGCTTGTTCTTTCAAGCAGATTGACACTTATAATTGAAGAATGCATTTCATTAATTTATGACAGCCCCGTGTTTTGAGGTAAGAGTAAGTCAGTTTTATAAACAATTCATAGAATTACAGTATAATTAACAAAAATACAAATTAATCTAGTTAAAAATCAAAGTTTATCTCTTTATGTATTGTAAAAAGCTTTTACAGAATTATTTTTCAATTCAATCACTTACAAGAATATATTTATTATAGATTCTAACAGTTTAAATTACAAGACTAGGACAATTCAGGATATTGTATACAAGGTTAAAAGGATTTTAAAAATATGAAAAATTTAATGTTTATTATTTTTACATAGATAAAGGTATATTTCTGAAAACTTTCAACCACAAATGTGAAAACGTTTCCGATGAAATTTTCAATGCAGATGTATTCCTACTTTCAAACACACTGAAATGACAAAAGTCATGGGATAGCAATATCCAAATATACAGATGGCAGTAGTATCGCAGCAAAAAAGTATAAATGTGCAGTTCGTTTTCCAGAGCTTTCATTTGTGTTCAAGTTATTCATGTGAACAGGCTTTTCGAGATTTATGGCGGTACGACGAAAATTAACAGACTTTGAACGTGGAATGTTAGTTGTGGCTAGACGCATGGGTCATTCCATTGCGGATATCGTTAGTGAATTCAACATTCCGGGATCAACAGTATCAAGAGTGTGCCGAGAGTATGAAATTTTAGGCATCACATCCCATCATTGACAGCGCAGTGGACGACCACCTGCACTTAACGACCGAGACCGCCGACGTCTGTGTAGAATGGTCAATGTTAATAGACACGCAACACTTCGTCAAATAACTGCAGGAATCAATGTGGGACGTACGAGGGACGTGTCCGACAGGACTGTGAGGTGAAATTTGTCTTCCTTGGGCTATGACAGCAGAAGACCGACTCGAGTGCCTTTACTGACAGCACGATATCGCCTGCAGCGACTTTCCTGGGCTCGTGAGCATATCGACTGGTCCCTAGACCAGTGGAAAACCGTGGCGTGGTCAGATAAGTCACGATCTCAGTTGTTACGAGCTGATGGTAGAGTTCGAGTGTGGCGCAGACCCCACGAAGCCATGGACCCAAACTGTCAGCAAGGCACTGTTCAAGCTGGTAGTGGCTGCATAATGGTGTGGGCTGTTTTTACATGGCATGGACTCGGTTCTCTGGTGCAACTGAACCGATCATTGACTGGAAATGTTTATGTTCAGCTGCTTGCAGATCACTTGCAGCCATTCATGGACTTCACGTACCCACACAACGATGGGATTTTTATGGATGACAATGCGCCATGTCACCGGGCCAGAACTGTTCGCGATTGGTTTGAAGAACATTCCGGGCAATTCTGGCCACCTAGGTCACCCGATATGAATCCCATCGAGCATTTATGGGACATCATCGAAAGGTCCGTTCGTGTGCAAACTCCTGCACCATCCACACTTTCACAATTATGGACGTCTATACAGACAGCATGGCTCAATATTCCTGCAGAGGACTTCCAACGACTTGTGGACTCCATGACACGTAGAGTTGTTGCACTTCGTTGGGCAATAGGAGAACCGACACGATATTAACAGTAATCCCATGACTTTTGTCATTGCAGTGTATATAAACACAGAATTGATCAGTATTTCATTTTTGATTCTGTTATCATTAAAAAGATATTAAAAGATTTACACAAAAAATGTTTTAGAGAATCGAAATTGAAGTTTAAGAAAGTGCTAGAGGTATGAAATATGTAATTCCGCATTTAATTAAAATATAGATAACATTACAAAAATTCTCTTGCTGACAAATTAAAGAATCATAGGTTAAAATCCGGCTTTGAAATTACTTTTTTTATTCTGAACATCAGTTATTAGAATCCCTAGTTTAAAGTTACCTTTCTTTTATTTCTAAGCATTGAGCTATTAGATGAAATAAATAGGAAATGTCATATTTTTTATAAACAATAAATGAGGGACAAAGTTTTATGGATCATTTGCAATACTGAAGTGACTCATTCAATGAAACAATTAAAATGAAGTAAAACATATCTTGAATAAAAATATTATTTAACTTGTGATTATGGTCTGACATGATACATTGAAATATGCATAGCAGATTTCATTTTAATCTTTTTTAAGTTTATCGATTAATCTATGATTCAGTTCTGAAAATATCATAAGCAATATTTCCATTGATAGTAAACAATTGCAACAAATTTCAAAATTATATAACTTAAAAGAAGTAAAAATGAGATTTCATAATTTCTTTACAAACAAGAAATTTAACCATATTGAAACATTATAAATTGTTTAGAAACAATATAAATTATTGGTTTTATCTTCCTTATGCCGTTCTTTATAAAGATTAAAATTTAAAACAATTTAATAAATAGATATCATATTAATTGAATAAATTTTAAATAAATACAATATTTTATTTTTTCAATTCATCTTTGAGAAAGGAATTTCTCCGTTAATGAAATAACTACTAAGACTAACATTTCAGTAAAATCGATCTATAAATTTTTATTAAGAATAATCACTTTTAAAAATTTCAACCTCAGTTGACAAGAAATGGACTGGACAAGAAACTATAAGCATCATTTATCAAAATTATTCAATTGATTTAGAATTTTGAATCGATTCATTTAATATATCGATTGATTTAAAATTTAAATTTTTAAATTTAACGAGGAAATTTCAGAACAGAACTAATCTTTTTCATCAGAAATGAAAAGGCTTAAAAATCCTAAAAATTTCATAGAAATCGTAATTTCAAATTTTAATTTAGTTAACGCCTTTTATATTGTCATTCTAAAGTAGATTTTGTTTGTAAAAAAAGATTAATTCAAAAATTTTAATGGCCCCTTTTTTAAAATAATAATCAATGAATAAAGAATTTTCATTCTCCACCAGAACCATAAAACTATACTGGATGCCAAATTATGCTGAGAAAATTTGAATCAATCTACAGAATGATTACAACAACTATTCCCACAGCGATGTTGATGACAAGAGACGGGAATTCTGGGTATCTGCGAACATGCTCAGAAATGTTGTTATGAGATTGAGAATGTCATTGAGGCATTTAACTGATCATTGCATGAATTTTAGGACCGATGCGTGCTGAATTCGAAACAGTGTGACTTTAAATTTCCCCTGAGTGTATCAAAGCTGGCCTTATAGTTAGTACTTCAGACGCTTTTACTGTGAATGCTGATTCGAGAGTTGTATTATAATATTTCAGATTTAATTGTTATGGAACTCATTTTAATTGTAGAAAAAAAGTTACCTGTTATTGAGAAGTGACTTACTGTGTTTTAATAAATTTTAGAAATCAGAACATTCGTAGAAATTTTCAATTAAGAATCATGGCAATTATTTTGATTTTTTTTACTTTAAAATAAAAAGCAAGGATTGTTTTTATTTTAATGCAGGTATTTTCTTTTAAATTTTAATTCCCTTCTATAATTATTCATATTAAAAAATACTTCAAATTATTAGATTCTATGAGTGATCTCTAAGCCGGCGTCCTGGAACAGAGGTAGCGCGCCATTTTCCTGATCTGGGAGTCCGGGGTTCGAATCCAGTTTTGGGGCATGGTTGTTCTATCCTAGAGAGTATGAATATGCCTCCCTTTAAAAAGTGGCTGTGCAAGCGATAAGTGTATATCATCTCCATATGAGCTAGAAATCAGATTTTTTGCCCACGGATGCTCAGGGGTTTATACGGGAGCTCAGGGTTCTCAGAAACTATTTCGCCCCTACTTCCGCCAATAAGCGGGCACGTCATCGTTATAAATTGTTTTAATCTATAAAATTAATATAATTAATACAAGTATGTAGTGTTACTTGTATTAATTAATATAATTAGTTTAATGTATTATAGAAACGATACTCTTCAACACCCATTGCAGAGTTGAAAATATTGTGACCTCTATGCTAATAATAAAGTTAAAAATGTGAGTATTTGCGCGCGCGTGTATTTTAGAAGATGAGAATGCGCACTTCCGACTGATTCGAAATTTTAATTAACTAAAACTTGAGAGAAATTTACAATAATTTTTCTAATATTCTTTTCCAAAAACTAATTTTATATCATTTCAAAATCTCCAAGATTGCATTTTTAATTAAACCTATTTAATGGTCGTTCAAATTTTTCCTGAATGCTGGCAATTCCTTGAATAGACGTCTTTGCTTGATTTCAACTTTAAATTATATTTTTGTCTTGAAATTAAAATCGGTTTCATGATTTCGTCAAATGCATCTTCAATAACTCAAAACTTAAACCATCGGAAAGAACTTTTAATGTAATGTTTTCTTCTTTTTTTATATTGTTTTCAGTTACTGAGCTGGTCTTAATAAAATGGTGCCTAGAAAAAATTATATTCTAAATTATCGAAATTAAGGTTCTAAGAGTTTTGCCCTCCATACCTTGAGCACCAAAGGAGTTTGAGTTAAGCAAGATGATTTGACTGCTTGTATATGCATTCTGCAGTCCTTAGAAATTTACATTTCAGATCGGGTATCTCAACATTTCTGTGAAGGAAAAAAGTTTGTAAATTTATATTGGTTTGAAAAATTTGAGAAAGCTGGGTATAGTTGTATACATATATGTGTACAATACTGTGTATATAATTAAAAAGAAGGAAATAAAGAAAATTGTGGAATTTTTAGCAACGACTAAGAATAATGATATTGTACTAAGAAACAGTAAATGGCTAGCAAGTTAAGGATAAAACTGAAAAAAGTAGAATTTTAAATATGTGTTTTTGAAGCTAAATCCAAAATATTTTTTTCTTTCAAAAAAATTAAATTCTCTCTGAATGTGCATTTGCTTTTTTTCATTGAAAAAAAAAAGTTTATTTAGGTGGGAAATGTTTTCTATCATATACAAATCTCATAGCACTATTATGAAGAAAGCATATATTTTTATCCTGGTTTATTTGAATTAAAGTAGGTGGGAAATTTTCATCATTTATATTATTTACATATATTTTAAAGCGAACTCATAAATCATATTCATTTATGGACCCGTAAAATAATACTCTTTAGAACAGTTAGCCTTCGAGCTGTAATTCGCTTATCCACAAATCATATTACGCCTAACAATTGCCGCAATCTTCTTCAATACCGTAATTAAAATAATGATTAGGAAATTCTTCTTTTAGTCTAGGTTATTGAAACGAAGGATTAAAACTTTTCATCATTCATCAATTTACATATATTTCAAAGCAAACTCATAAATCATAATTTTTCATTGCGTTTGATAAATAGCTCATTTATGCGTACCCAAAAATAATACTTGTCAATAACTCTTAGACACAAAGCAGTGATTCCTTTATCCACAAATCATATCACACCTAACGATGCGGCAGCAATTTTAGACGCCTTAATTAAAATCATAATTATGAATTCCACAAATTGTTTGTGCAATTTCACAGTCATCATTATAGAGATTCGGAAATATTCAGGTGGATTAAACATAACTTCCAAAACTATTATTCAATTGAGTATTGAAATGATGGGAAAGAGGAATGCGAAAAGAAGTGAAACAGGAATCGGCTAAAATTTATATAATTATCATTTAATGCTTCGGAAATTTTTTTAAATGGAATAGTTTTAAATATATTCGTTTTTTATAAACAAAGCCTCAGATGACAGTTTTTGAAGGGTAACAACAGTTTGCCTAAAATTGTAATAACTTGCTTGTTTTTTTAAAACTATTCGTAAACATAACTAAACAACATATTGTCGAATAATGAGATATGCTATTTATTGGTAATTAATTAATTAATTTTATTATAATAATATCTATAAACTAGCATACTATTACAAATTGCTTCATGAAACTTATAGGATTAAAAATCAACCATGGCAACGCGTTATTAAATTCTGGGTTTTTTATTGAGATACTCGTGCAGATAGTAAAATTTTTATTTTTCGCCTACAGTTTTTTGTTGACGCCAAAAACCTCATCCCAACAACAACATCATGTTCTGATATGATAAATTTTTTTAAATATTAAATTGTTTTAAAAAATCACTTTGTTGACATCCAGCAACACTTTTAAAAAGTATGTTTGGATATGTGTAAAAGTATGTATTTTTGTAAAAGTATGTGTGATTTGTAAAAACATCAATCAAGCAACAGTATGTATCTCTTAAGAGAGAATTAGTGTCCTAGTCGCCGGGGAATATTAGGAAACAGTCATAGTTCTTGCCTTATTGTTATCCAAATGCAAAATGTATCTTCAATAAGAATAAAGATATAAATTTGACATATATATTTGGGGGGGGGGGGTGAAAATAACACCCCACAGCAAAGTTTTTTGAAATTTTAATTAGAATTACAACATCTAAAATACTAAGCTGGATTTTGGTGTTTCCCCGTAATAAATTCGGAAAATATTATGATTCAAAAATGTATTTACAATGTTTCAAAATTTGAAGAATTATAATTTCAATTATACAAATTTTATATTATCATAAATGTTCAGAACTTTTTTAAAGAGATTTTTGTTTAATTTTCCTGAATATATTATTTTTCTCACCTGAAACTCAAACAGTTTTCATTGTTTCTTGAAATATTTAATCTTGTTATTGATTATTAAAAGTTACTTAAGAGGAAAATTCTATTTAATATCTGTGTGGTTTAAAAAACGATTAAAAAAGGATATATCGCGAAATATAGAAGATAGAGGAATTGCACATTAATGCTTTTAACAGTCGTAGTATGTCACACCAATCGATTTATAGAAGTAAAATTTAATCAATGTATTAAGTTCGCGAACAAGTTGGTCACCTGAGGGTCTAGCTTATATTGTTCGCAATATAATATACATTTACAATACTTTAATTTATATAAAATTAATGATTTGAGATTCTTTCTGGTGGCATTTATCGGGACATTTCAACATTATTTTAACGTTTATAACCTTCATACTTTTACAATTTTTGTCTTTTGCTTTGGAATTTTGTAAAATATGTATAGAGATAAATACTTATCATTTCCATACACTGAAGAAAGTGTTTCTAAAATTATTTTTTAAATTTATTAAGACATATTTTTCAGTTATTTAATATATTGAATAAAAATAACCAGTCAAATTAATGGCTATTTTCTTTTACAAACTATTGATGACGGACGCCTAATAAGCACTTAAACCTTATTTTGGAGTAGAAAGTATACATTGAATGAATACTTGCATATAATTAGTTGTGTTTCTTGCTAAAAATATAAAATACATAAACAAACTACAATTATTCTGTCTTACGTAAAGTTATGACTCCACCTATGAAAAATGCATAATAATGACAGTAGGATTAAATAAAATATACATTCATAAATAAAAATAATGATTCCCCTTTGTTCGAATTGATATTTGAATTTATCTTCTTTTATTCTAATGTTATTTCTTTTTTGAAATGCATTGCTTCCAAGTTTATTAAAGAGGAGAAATAATATCTTCAGAGCAAAGGAACGAAAGTAAAAAACCTTTAGTTACCTTGTTATAAAAAGGAGAGAATTCAGACATAATAAAAACCAACAGAAAAACTCTCAGCGACAGAAATAGTGTTTCCTGAAATCAATGGAAAGTGAACAAGGAACAAATTTTCAAAAATGCTTGTTTTACATAGATAGTATTATCATTGTGCTCTTTTATTTGTATCATTTTAGGTTGATATGGAAATTAAATTCGTTTTCAAAGACATTTGCATTTACAGTTTTTGTATATGTTTAAAGGTGCATTATCCTAGTAAATTTTGGATGTAGTTAAATGTTATTTTTCTATATTGTTCTGTCCACTTTTTTATTGCTTTAAACATAAAAACATTTTAACAATTGATCAATAATTAGTTATAAATTTCTAATTTGAAGGTAGTTATCACTGATAAAAACAATTCAAAAGTCATTCAATTAATACGTTGATTTCCAAGAGACGCAGCATCCTTAGCGTCACGTGAAATGCAATTTTTGAGAAGATCTTATACCCAGAAGATTTCGTAAGGGTTAAACTCTGGTGGCCGTGCGGACCAGACAAATAGGAAAGTACGCAAGATTACATAGATTATTTCAGCTTTATTATATCTCTCACTTTACAAAGTACAATAAATGTTCCGAATTTGGTTAACGTAAGCCAAATAGTCTGGACGGTACAATATCAATACACATATGCACATTTATCTTTTTAATAAGTATAGATAAAACGTAGAGATTCTAACCTATTTTTTTTTTGTAAAGTTTGAATTTGAAGTGCGCATTTTCTATAAATCAATAACTGAACTCTGCCTCCAATGCAAATGATGACCTAAGAAGAGAAACTCTTTCCTTTTCTCTTTTTTAGAGCCCATTTTATCTCTTTGTACGGTATATTCCTTAGCTTTAGCTTTGGATAACTTTTTTATCAGTTTTCTTTTATTTTTCCACTTAAAAATATTAGAAAAAAGTTATTTTAGTACTTGATATGGAATAAAACTTACTCCTTGTTAAGTACAAAAGAGTAAAACAAAAATAGTTCCAACAATAAGCCTTCGCACAATATACAAATGCATAAAAAAAGAGTGCAATCTCTCAGAGATCTAATCTAAACTTAGAATCAATTTTATGAAAACATTGTTTTCAAATCAATTTTGTTATTAAGCCCATCACTTCGAAAAGGGAACAAAAAGAAATTTATTCAAGAAAATTGATTTTACTTTAATGCACTTTAAGGGATGAAATTTCTAAATAAAATTGAGTTGCTTTTGGTCATTTAAAATCCATGATAATATCCAATTGTTGTTTAATTTCAGGTATTTCATGTGAATTTCAGTGTGAATATTTTCTTTAATTTTTTAATAGCTTAAGGCAATAAATTTAAAGAGTTTTTCTTCTTTATCCTTGATTCTGCCATTTGGAGAATCAAATTAGAACATGAAAAGAATTGATTTCAAAAAATGATAAAATATGATTACCGATTTTTTAGATTAGATATGGAAATATGTTTTATCAACAATGTATTGTTTATAATTCATAAATTGCTTATTATAGCCACTTGGATACTATATCAAGGAATCCTAACAAATATGGTTCTTTGTGGGACTTTTATTTATGTTTAGAAATCAATATATTCAAACAAATAGTTAATTTAAGGTTTTTATTGGGTTGCGTGTCTTCCAATTCAAGTCAATCTCAATCATAGCAGTTTCGGTCTATTAATTTAATTAGTGTTAAGCCTTTACAATAAATTTTGTATTTATCTTAAATATATATTGATTCTGTTTCTAAAAGTCTGAAATAAAAATTATAGAAGTAATAAAAAGTTAAATTTTTTGTAGCCAAGAACGAATTCAATTTTTCAAAGACGTCCAATTTTAAGTTTTTTTCGTTTAACTGAATTATACAATCTTTACTTGTGCTAGTATTTTACACAAGATTCGTATTTAATCATTAAAATTAGTGACTTTTTAATTATAGAACTTCAAGTTTTTACTGTCATCAAATCTTTAAAAATGTCAATTTAAATTAAAAGTGAAAATATTCCCAAGAGATATATTTCACACACATCAAACTATTTTTTTAACTAAAAACAAAACTCACTCAAAATCAATTTATCAGTTAGGAATTGTCTTCTTTCTAGAAAATTGATCATTGAAATAAGATAAATAGTTTATGTTAACGAAATCATTCTTTTTAAGCAAGACTAATGACATCAGAGTTAAAACAAAAGGTGATGAAAACAGATTTTTTTATCAAACGGAGAAAGAGCAAAAAAGTGGTTATTTTAGATTTAAGAATAAAGAATCACAGAAACAATAAAGTAATTAGAAAATTTTTATTACGGAAAAGTAACACCATTTTCTTAAACGTTATAAAACTAGAAATAGCCCCCCCACCCGAAAAAAAAACTCTGAATAATTTCAAAAAGCTTGTAAATGTAATAACTAGATTAATAAAAATCAAATAAAAATGCGTTTGGAATAATCAACTTAAGTAAAAAATGAAAAAATAAAAAAATATATTTTATTTGTTATTAGAAGAATTTATTTAAGTGGGAACAATATAAAATAAATTAAAATAATTTTTCTTTTCAAAGAAAATTATCTGATTTTTCTTGCATTCTTTTTTGTTCTTTCTTAGTATTATGCTCCGCTTTTTATTTCAATTTATTTTCATTGATTGTATTAACTTTTTTACACTTTTAGATTTATTCCATTTCAAAATTATCCTGATTCAACGGCTTCTCTTGATTGCGAATTCATAACAAAGCTCTGGGTTATGTCAAATTTAAATTTAAAAAAAAAACAATTTCCCATATCATTTCATTGCAATCCTATTTTTATAAAGCAATGAGGCTATACTATTTATCCTCAAGAAATATGCACAATGACATAAAATTAAATTGTACCTCCTAAAAGTATCCTTCATACTTTAATAATGTTGATATTCTCCCTCTTCATCCACATCTCTGATTGCGCACAAAAATTGCAATTTTGGAACAATAAACTTTGCATTTTAGGAACGAATTGTAGCTTTGAATTTTAAATCATAGTTACAAAGATAATTTACTAAATTTAACGGGTAAACCTTTTCGAATTTTTTTAGATTTAATTTTTAACAGCTGCTCGATAGACAAATTTCCAAAAAAATCATTTTTATTTTTTAATTATCTTTTCTAGTCAATTGAAACTAAATAAAAGATTAAAATGAAATCTGCTATGCATATTTCATTGTATCATGTCAGAACATCATTTCTTGAAAGGCCAGGCACCACGTGCTCGTGCAAATTAAATGATATTTTTATTAATTTTAATTGTTTCGTATTGAATGAATTAATTTAGTGTTGCAAACGATCCAAAAAAAACTTGTTATCGCATTTATTGTTTAAAAAATTATCCCATTTCCTATTTATTTCATTTCGTATAATCACGCGCTCTTACTGACATTTTTCTAGGTATTATTTGCTGTGGTATTTAAGTTATTTTTTAAAAAATAAAAGCTTTTGTGCTATTAATGCTGAATGGCTATTAAATGCTGAATTTTTGAGATGCTCCTGCAGATAATAAAATTTTTATTTTTCGCCTACGGAATTTTGTTGAAACCAAATACCTCAAAACAACAAAATCATCTTCTGACATGTTAATAGGAAATTCTGGTTATTTATTTATTGTATTGTGTTTATTTTTTTAATTTTTATTTTACATGCACGTGCACATATCAACCTATAGACGGTCAGCTTTTGATAAATTAGTTCAAAATTTGAAAAAAAATTATTTTTCAAAATTATGCATAGAGTTTTATTAATGCATCTCTCTATGTTTTGCGGTTATTGTATTCACTTATACCTATACAATTGGATAGAAATATTTCCTCTGAAATGATCTTTTCAACATTTTGGTGCTTATTTATAATTGTCGCTAAAATATATAAACCAGATTTTATTCATCTGACTCAAAGAATACAAAAATGCATTTTTTTGGGACGAAGGAAAGGTTGTAACGTGGACTCGAATTCAGATTTTTTAATCTGTTACAATTTTCTACACCACGAATTTTGGAAAAGTGAAAAAAATGGTAATATACATCATGTATAGATTAAAAAAAGCAAAACTAAATTGCATCTATGCTAAGCAGAAGCAAGATAAATAAATTTTAGTAGGACATTTTCGAACAATAAATTTTTATATTATGTAAGGATAACGAAATATTAATATTCAATAAATCTGAGTTATTAATTCCGTGAATCTTATTTCCTGAAGTTTGGTTCTATGCTGAAAAATGAATCCATCACTTCGGCCATTTTTATCGTTGGACATCAATTGCCGATACCGAGTACTCTGCGTGCGGAATGCCTCTCTCTCTCTCTCTCTCTCTTTTTACTCTGCATCATCACATTTCTTGGGAACATGCCCGACCATTACTTCCGATTATCGATGGCTGTACTTGCAAAAGAAGTTGCCGAAACATCCTCATCAATCACATCCCTCACTTCGCATCGAACAGATAGACGCATGCCACAATGAAACGTCAGACCAAGGAATTGCTCGGCTCCATCGATCCTTCCAAGTATTTCAGATTTATCAATTATATAAATATAAAAGGAGCTAAATTTTAAATTACAAATAGTTGATAATGTTATTAACAATTTTTCGTTAATAAGATAGTCAATCACTGTCATTATACATGATTGATTTTATAAATTCTATTAAAAATCAGCATGTTTTTCTGCTCTTAATGTAGGATTAAACAATAAAGATTAAAAAGAAATCTGCTATGCATATTTCAATGTATCATGTCAGAACATCCTTTCTCGAACGGCCAAGCACCACGTGCTCGTGCGAGTTAAAAAAATATTTTTACTCATTTTAATGGTTTCGTCGAATGAGTCACTTTAGTGTTGCAAACGATCCAAAAAACTTTAATCTCGCATTGATTGTTTAAAAAAATTTCACATTTCCTATTTATTCCATTTCATATAATCGCGTGCTCAAAATGATATTTTCTAGGTTTTATTTGCAGTAGTCATTAACTTATTATTATTAAACCAGAGCTTTTGTAAACGGAATTTCAACGCGTTATTAAAAGCTGATTAATTGAGATGTTCGTGCAGATAATAACATTTTTATTTCTCGCCTACGGATTTATGTTGGCATCATGCAAAAGCAGCACGATATTCTAACATGATAATAAAATCTATTAAAAAATAATATCAAATAAGCAGATCATTCTTATAATTATGATGAACATAATAAAATAATGAAGTCGTAATATACTTAATGAAATGCATTATCTAAGCTTTATTGTTCAAAATACTTTGCGTTCTCTTCACAGTATGTATTTGGAAAAACTTTTGGAGTCAAATTGCAAAGAAGTCAAACATGACATCTTTTTGCTACCTTTCTTGGGAATATAATTTTGGTCTTATCATAAAAGAAAAATGAAGAGAAATTCTATTGTTGACAGAAAAAAAGGAGCGATAGGCTAACTACCAAAAAAGATTACAAGCTTACGATCCAAAAAACTTTGTCAAGCAATTATTAATTAAAACATATCACATTTGCTAATTATTTC
>JAOUZG010025323.1:916997-945303 GCA_026289955.1 Argiope argentata
TCTATCTATCTATCTATCTATCTATATCTATATATATATATATATATATATATATATATATATATATATATATATGTAAAGAGAGAGAGAGAGAATTAGCTAATAGTATAAATTGAAAATAAATGAAAATTAAAAGTGAAAACAAATATCACTTTACTAATCACCTAAAATACATCGATAGGCCATAAATCTTAGCTACTTATGACATCTGTTCAGAAGAAAAATTTAAAATATTCAAATTTTCCATTGCATTGTATTCTTTTACTCCTTCCTCTTCAACTATATGAATTTTCCTACATTATTTTGTGGTTAGTTAGCCCATGCGTTATTGGAAAAAAATAAGATCACGAAAAGAGTTTTTATTTAACCCGAATGTTATGAGTAATCGTTATATAGAGGTAGAAAATCCTATTCATCTTTTATGGTCAGTAATATATCATTGTCATATGAAACTGCTCCCAGTAGTGACTAATGATTCCGGAACTTAATAAAATAAATGTACGAAGGTAAGGGAATGAGCTCTGCTTTGGACTCATCTCGGTCTCCACTAGGCGATTCATTTGCTAACAATAATGAAGCTTTTAAAAAATAAAATCTTTGTTTCCAGCAAACGAGGGTGTATTCTATGAGCTCTTTTGTGTCTCGTAATTTTTCATCTTATGGCAACAAACTCAAGAACGCATCAATCAAATTTCAGAAAGCAACTTTCTTATATTTACAACAACAAATCGCTTGCTTTAAGGCATTCCTTAAAAGCCTAAAAGCAAAAAAGAATAAGGATCTTTCAGAATTTACAAGAGACTGGTTATTTAAGTTAATTTTCATGCAAATTTGTAAGAAGTATCCAATTGCAAAGACTTTTTTTTTACTTTTAGATAATTGGAATATAAATTAAATTAAATTTAGAATGACTTTAACAGAAAAATAATTACTCTCTATTTACCTTTTCTTCAACTCTCTATTTACCTTCCTTCTTTTTGTTAATCATTCAATTAGTGTTAATTCTCAGTGCTAACAATGTTAATCATCCATGCTTTTGCACATTTTCCAGAAGATGCTCATTTCTCAAAAATAGGGATGGGGTGAAAAGAAAATGCGCCACGAAAGTCAAGTTCAAGACAAACAAATGAAATTTTAAAACATGTACCTCTTACTGAGTATCAGTTCTTTAAGAGGTGAATTGTCCGAGCGAGATATCAAATCACGATGTGAGCAGTATTTTAAAAGTTTATATTCTTCTTATACATCTTCTGTAAAATATTCAGATAAGAAGCATTTAATGATATAATGGAGCAGGAGATAGGACGGCTCCCACATATTAGTAATGTAGGTCAAATGAAATCTGAATACGAGAGTGGTGTGAAACCGTTACTAATTTTTATATAAAAGAAGAATTATGTCATAACCCATAACTGGAGACATGAATTTTCTCATCCAGCCAGAGACATGGAGTCAAAATTTAAATTAAAAAAAATTTTAAGCCTTTTGTAAAAAAATGGAATTTATTTTAGAAGTACAATACATTCTTAAAATTTACAAAACATTAAAAGTACTAATATCAAAACATTAAGACAGTATTTTATATTATATTAATACATTGATTAACAAAAACATTATAAATATTAATATTAAAAATTTCATAATTTTAAATGTTGTAAAGATGTTGTATGAAAAACCTAAATACTCTTTTAATGAGTATTTACTTCGGTTAGATATCATGGAATTACATTATCTTAATTTTTAGACTTTAACAAATAAAAAGAACAAATACAATATTTAAAAGAAATTCAAGAATATTTCCTAAATATTATTCTAATTCTTTTTCAAAGTTTTTGCTATTTTTTATAGAATCATTTGTTAAATGTTTCTGATACTAAATAATGCAAAATAAAAAAAAAGAGAAAATGGTTATATGCACGTGTTCAAACTTTGACTTTTGACAACGTAATGTTAAAGAACAATTTGAAGATACTGCGAAGGTTAATGTAATCAGTAACAAAATACCATTTGATAATAAGAGCTAATTAATCACGCAAAATCCTTTTAACTCGCGTCTTCAATTTCGGTTTAAAGGTTTATATTTATTCTAAGACAAGTTATAAACGAAATCCTATAATGTTGTTCTGTTTTGATTTAAACAGCGGCATTCTTTGATTCAAGCATCAATTTATCACCATTCTGATTATTTAATTTTTTATCTGATAATAGTTAAACACAGAATTTCAGATCGCCAACATATTGCTGATAGTTTTCAACATTTTTTTAAAAAATGAAGTTATATCTAAAGCCTTTAAATAATATTGTAAAAATATAATACGCATTATTCAAAATACCCAAATATTTGAGCACTAAATGCTGTATAATAGAAATGCACCCTTGGTTTTAAAGTCATATTTTAATCATTTTAATTCCCTTGATTACATTTGCATTTTAATGTAAACGGATAGCATGTGCTGGCATCCTGGCTTAGAGGTGGTATGTCTTTCCTTTGATTTGGGAGTCCAGGGATCAAATTCTAGTTCGGGCGTGTTGTTCTTCATCCTTCGTTTATCTCTAAGACGTGTGAAAGGTAAACCTCGTTTAAAGAGTTTGAAAAACCCCCCCCCCCCCATCACCACCACCATAAAAAAAGGGTTTATGTAAGCGAATGTCTGAATGCCATCTTCATACGAGCTAGAAGTCAAACTTCTTCCCTTGAGTGCTCAAGGGTCTTTACCCTCAGTACCTACTGAACCTTATTTTCCATGGTAACGCAAACAAATCATCATCAAATATAACATGCATCATTCATATAGATTTCAAGCCATTAGGGATAGATTTACATTAGATAAAAAAAAAACAAGAAATTTCGAAGAAGTTTTCCTTCCTATATAACAGGTCTGAACAATACTTAAATCAAACATAAAGACAATGGAACTATACATTCGCTTTATACGCTTAAAATGGTATCATAAGTTTCGAGTGGTTTTAAATTTGTCAAGTTTAATTTTAATACAATACTAAATCCCTTATTTATAGGGAAAAAAACTGATATAAAAACGATCTTAAATAATTCTTTATTCTATTCATTAATAAATATTTGAAAGAAAATATCATTCTTCTTCTTTTAGGAAAAAAATGATATGTCATACTATAATGCTTGCTTTTACAAATGGATAACTGCCAACATTTTAGTTCTTATAGTTAGTTACTTCAGTTTTATTTTCACCAGTGTAATATATTTATTTCCTGGGTGAAAGAAAATATTCTTGGCTATAAAATTTATCTAAAAATATTTTATACTCTTAGCAGGTCATTTAAAAAGCTTTTTTTTCTTAAATAAAGTTAAATATAAATAATAGAAAATAATAGAAAAAATAGAAAATAAATTTAAGAAGTAGCTACTCTATCATCTTACTTCAAAATATGCTTTATTTATTCAAACTCTAAGCACTGGCTTAAAATACCATGTTTTGCATATTCCATACTATTCTTCTAAAATGTTTTATTGCTAAGTAATTAATATTCGATCCTTTAACGTTAATATTTTCCTAGTAAACAGCTTCTTGTTAATGTGCAAACAAAGAGTTACGTAACTTTCTATTCCAAGCATTTTTAAGTATCGAAACTTCACAGCGTTGAAGTACTTTATTTGAAGACACAAATTTAAATATATATTTCTTAGGTCATTTATTTTATGTCTTAAAAACACCCTTTGACTAAAATAATTTAAAACATGACCTACAGTATAGCTCAGTAATTTTTCTACGAGATTCTTTGTTGGATGGTAACATAATTTATCGGTTTTAACCAAAAAAATGCATTTTCTAAAAGCTAATTTTAGTATTATTAATTATAATTTACCTATTTTACTAATGCATAAAAGCTCTTTTCTGATTTTAAGAATTCGTGTTAGGAAAAATCTTTTAAATCTAATTACTAATTGGAAATTACAAAAGCTTTCAAGTAATTATAAAGAATTTCCAATTCTTAAGAATCGTTTTTTCTTGAATATTCTTTAACTTTCTTCAGAATATGAATAGCATTTATCAATCTAAGTCTACATCAAGTTTAATGCTCCCAAAGAAAAACAAGCTTCAAATATTATTGCTTTTATTTTGAATTCTAATAATTAACTTTAAATCTTAAAATTCATCGATCTAAAAGTTTGCTCAAAACATAATAAATAATGTTTTTCTATTTGCCTGCCTAGTTAGCAATTTGTTCTGATTAAACATTAATATGCATGATTTTAAAATATTAAAGCATGTCCTTCATTCATCGGTGTTAAACACAATTATAATAATTTTTGTACTAAACATTGGATCGGCTATAATACAATAATATCAATATATTCAGTGTCACAAATAATGTGGTAATTGTCATCACTCAAATGACATCGAATTGCATATTGTCTGTAGATGCAATGTACTATAATGCAACAAATACAAATTACAAGTAATGCGATTTGCTCAGCACTAAATTGATTCGAATACTTAATAAGTATCATATAAACATGAAGTTGTAATTGTGATCGGTGCTAAACAAAATTGTAGCAATTTTTTATTAAGCATTGGATCAATCATAAGACAAAAGTATCAATATATTTAGTGTAATAAATAATGTGGTAATTGTCATCCCCCAAATGTCATCGAATTACATATTGTCCGTAGACGCAATGTACTATAATGTAACAAGTATCAATTGCAAATAATGCGATTTGCACACCACTAAATTGATCGGAATACTTAATAAATTTCAGATGAACATGAAGATGTAAATGTGATCGATGCTATACTGAATTGTTATAATTTTTCATTAATCATTAGATCGATCATATAGCAATAGTATCAATATATTCTGTGTCACATTAATGTGGTGAGTGTCATCCCCTAAATGACATTGAATTGCGAAGTATCTGTAGATGCTATATACTATTACGCAACAAGTAGCAATTGCAAGTAATGCGATTTGCTCACCACTAAATTGATTGGAATGCTTAATAAGTATCACAAGAACATGATGATATGAATTTATACTTCTATTATCACATATTAAGAATAATATGACCATTTAATTTTTGAACTCTATCGAGCTTCTGGAAGCATAGCAAAAAAATCGCGTTGGATGCCAATACATTGACTTATCACGTTGGCCTTCTGGACTTTCTTGATTTTATTTATTCTAAAATTTACATCTACCATTTAGTTCGGCATGCATTTTTGAAATAAAGAAATGGAAGCGATAGGATCATATATTTGGATAGACGTTGTGAATCACACGCTTCATGGCAGAAAATATGCTTTACAGTTTGATGTCAGATTGAAGCTCCCATCTGGATATAATGCCATGTGAGTTGAACAATTCATCTTCTGAATGGCTGGCTTAAGAAATTGATGTTATCAATTTAGTGGTTATTATTTCATATTTAAATAACATTTAGCATTGCAGTCAGTTTCCAGAATATTAAATATTTTAATAGTTTTTTTTATTTTATGAATGGCTGTTTGCGAAATTTCAGGAAGCAAAGAGCTAATTGTATTTTTTAAAAAAAAAGGTTTATTTTTATTTATTTTATATAGAAATCAATCCATAAGACGATATTACTGAAGAACTTCTTAAAGGATATTACTGAAAATTGGGGGCAGGGGGAGGGGAGCCCTTCATAATTAAGAATGGGCATGATGGTTAATTCTTGCCACTTTGTTCGAAACACAAAAGGCAGGAGTTATCTGCTTAGCATGGATGACGAGACATACTTCCCAAGGGAAGGGCTGTATAGTGGCTGAGGATGACCTTCAGAACTCAACCACAGGTCCCACTAGTGTTATTGTTGCAGATTTTTCCCACCTTTTGGTGGGTCAGAGTAGCCAGTTATAGGATATTACTGAGGAAGTTTCATTTTAGTAATTTTATTGAGTTAAGATAGACATAATATCGAAAAACTATGCAATAAAATTTATACATATAAATTAAGAAAGATAATATCCATAAATAATAACATATAATGTAAAGAATCTATAAGAATCAATTAACACGATGCCATTTTCAAGTACTAGATGTAACTGCTCGTGAAGTAATATTGTGCTATAATGTCAACTCCTTTATTACAAGTAAATCGTAAAATGATTTTGAACATGAAATTTCTCTTGTATGATGAGAGCATTAATTACTTCGAAATTATTGTACATTCGTATCGTAAAAATAAATTTTGAAAAAGAACTTTTGTCATAACACGTAGATGATGACAAAAGTTGATGTTCCCTTCTCTCTCTCTCTTGATCGACCATTATATTTGAAGGATAACCAGCTGTAAAATATAACAGCTTTACAAAACAACCATCTCTAACCCCGAAAAACTGTTTCCGTATACCAACAGAATGGCACCACTTTCGAAGCACTTATTTTCCTCGTGGAACTTTTATATTTAGTACTTATCCCAAAGGACAAGTTAACATATCAAAGTCAACTTTGTCTATATCAGCTTTAAATTCTATTAACTGCTTCAAACAGAGCAATTATAGTAATAATTAAAATCACGTGACAATTTTCAGAATCAAAAACAAAACTCCTTCTATATTAAACAAATACTCTCTATATTTAGACAGAGTTGTTATGCTAATGAAATAAAATTATTTAATTTATTTGCTTAAAATGCAATTTATTTAAATAAGCTTTTTTGAATTTAATTCGGGTTAGTTTTTTCCATTGAGAATAAAATAAGTTGAAATCTGTAAGTGACATGCTCAAATAAATAGCTTTTGTTTTAATAAAACAAATGTATATTTATATTTGCTTTGCTAGATGATCTCTAATGATTTGAAATTAATATATCTAGGGAAATCAAAGGTAAAGAATTGTGATTAATACAAGTTATCGTTAATGACAATCTTTATCGTTAATGTTCATCTCGTTCTGTGTTTTCAAGCGTGTATATGAACCCGGATTAAAATAAAAATTACACAAGCAAAGATTTTATCCAAATTTTTAATAAAATATTAATAGATGGAAAAGCAATTTTTTCCCCTAAGGCGAAAAATTAATTTTTTTTGTTGAATAATGTCTGTTGTTCCATAAACTTGATTTTCATACGTCTATGTGTGTTTTAAAAAGATAAGGAACATCAAAAAATTTATTTGGTTACTATGAAAATTTGCCTTTTTCACAATTGAGGCAAAAACAAAATTACAAAAAAATGTTATTTTTAAAAGAATATCTCATTTTGAGATCTTTTTTTTAAATATAAATAGATTTTACTTCTTTTTCAGCGTCTGTGAAACAAATATATTTTTAGATGCATAAAAAGGAAGTGAATTCTTTTATAGTAATAAACCTTTTTTTAGAGCAAAAAAAAAATCCGTTTGCTTTAATTTTTATTTTTATTATTATTGCTCTAATTATTTTTGTAAAAAAATGTTGCAAGAAGTTAAAACAAATTATTTAAGATATTAATAATCATATAAAAATAAGGAGTTTTTTTTTTGTAAGAATAACGAGTTGGAGTTTTATAAGAATAACGATTTGTTGTAACATGAGAAGAATATATTAACAAACAAGTTAATATATTCTTCTCGTGTTAGTTTCCTAAACAATGTGCTTAAGTGGTTAAACATCTATTTCTGTTTAGTATTTATTTAACAATTGTAACATATTTAAAAAATAATGCTGGATTGAAGAAATTTGAATCCCGTCATTGGCCTTAACTGGTCTAAAAGGATTTGTTCATGATGGCATATTTTCGAGAGCCTATTATTGGTGAAATTGAGTTTCTAGTCTAGAATCTTCTAATCCAGGGTACAAGACTTGCCATTGGCTCATTTTTGCACCTATCTGTACATTTTGAAAATTTGCAAATAGGTGCACGGTGAGCAAATTGTATAAAAATAACGAGTTATTAAATAATCTGATGTAAGTTAACAAGTTAGTATATTCTTTTCATGTATGTTTTCTATGCATTGTTCGTAAATGGTTAAATACCTATTGTCATTTATTATTTATTTCACAATTGTAATATATTTACAAAATAATACTTTATACAAGAAGTTTGAATCGCATCTGTGACCTTCACTGGTCTAAGAGAGTTTGTATTATTATGATACATTTTGGTGCACATAATATTGGTGAAATTAAGATTCTAACCTCAGGGCCGGGATAAACTGGTTGGTAGAGCTTTGGATTCATACTCCTTAGGCTACGCGTTCGAAACTCACCGGCCAAAAGATTCTCCGAAAGGCACTCGTTAGATCTGTTCGCGGTCGCAAAGTCCTTCCTGTTGAGAGTAATACCACTGGGGGTAATGGGTCAGAGGTGATCGTACTCTGTTACAGGTCTAAATTATGATCTGAGATGAATGAATGAATATGCATGAATGCAATCCGCCCCCTAAAAAGGGTTGTAGCGTGTATGTAACTAAGTTGTATTTTTGTCCCTAGATGTTACTACTTGTAAAACAAGAGACATATATCTCCGGCTTAAAATCTGCTGATGTACCAGTGGGGCTTGTCCACGGCAAGTAACAACAACATATTCTAGCCTACAATCTTCTAATCCAGGATTCAATAATTGCCATTGGCCCACTTTTGCATCTATTATCCATTCTGAAAAAATCTGTGTTCTATGGCCAGATAACATTCAGTGCAATAAAAAAATCTAAATACTGAGCTTTTCCTAAATTCGAACTAAGATTATAAGGCTATCATCGTAACAATTAGAATAAGAGAGCGGCGGCAATTCTTTTTTGAATCAAAACGTAAGAAAATATATACACATATATTTTACAACGTTGGAAACAAATCTATTGTGGAAATTTGTGTAAGAACAAAACAATTACTTACAGAATGATTAATTTAATATTAGTTTTCCTAAAGTCAAGAGTCTGAAACTCTTGATGAAAACGCTAAGAATCAGTTTGGGCAATATTAACTCTTGGCATACGAGTTTAATTAACTTTCTAACTAGATGGCACATCCTAATTTTGTCATTCATTGTTAACCCAATCGCTTCCAAGCCTAAATTGTTGTTGTTACTACTTATGCCACTTGCCTATAGGCAAGCCAACCTCAAATACAGCAGAAGATTTAAGCCGAAATGAGCGCATCTTGTTTTTGAAGTAGCGCCAACTAGGGCCAAGAGTACGACTTAGCTACACATTACCACAATTACTTGCACAGACCCCTTTTACAGAGGGGGTACAGTCACACATCTCACAGATAGCACGCAAAAGAACAACCATGCCCGAACCGGGATTCGAACCCGGGACTCCCAGAACACGAGAAAGACGCGCTGCCTCTGTGCCAGAAAGCCGCCAGCTTAAATGAGGTTATTACATTGCCATTTCTGTTTTGAGTGTTATTGTTACCTAAATTTTATTATTTCAAAATTAATACACATATTTTGTCGTAAATAATCATTTACGTGTATAAAAATCAAACAAGAGTATATTCGTTGTTAGCAATGAGAATAACCTCATACAATTTAGATTTAGCAGCAAATGAGTTAAATAAAGTAGAATTTTTTATAAAAAGAATTTATTTGTAGCTTTTTTTCAAGTTTTTACACTTGTATAGTTATGTTTGTGGCCATAAAAAGTTTGACAAGTACTACGTTGTAATCTATTTAAAGTATCACGAGTATATTCGTGCTGGCAATTGTTACCATCCTTCCAACCACGAGTATATTCGTGGTTGACAGCAAAGGGGTTTATTTGATTTTTTTAATAATATATGAAGCATTTGGGATATTAAAGTGTTTTTGTGGCTTAGTTGTAGACTTGAAACTAAAAATTCAGTGATTCGATGCGCGTGCAATTGTGTGCGAAGGGGTTAAATTATATCATAACCACTGTGATTTCAATATGATCTACTTTTCAAAAGGAAAATCTCTTGCATTATTCAGCTTTAAACCTAATTGAAACCATCACAAAATGTAAATAACCACTAATGACAAAATCGATTACAACCCACGACTTGGGGACCATTAGCATTTTGAATCTCAACATTCATGGTTCAATGCATACGATTTCAGAGTCACTAATCATAACAGATTCTTTGACAATGGCTCCAGAGAATACACCGCGTCCAAATCTATTGTCCACTGAGACACTTCAGGGAATTCTGTGCCGTCGTTAACAGACGTGTAAAGCGCTATTCGGCATTAACTGTTATCGCCCGCCATTATTCAAGGGACTTAGATAAAATATGTCCAACACATTGCAAGCACAACAGTACGCGAAAAAGGAGTGAAAGAATTCTTTTTCCACCGCTTTTCCAGAATCGTTTATCAAAGTTCGATAAAAGGGCCGCTTGGGGGGTGGGAAAATGTGAAGAAGACGTGTAGACGAGAAGCGATTGTCCGCGATTGGCTCTGTAACAAGTCACGTGCAAAACTCACATCTAAAGCCGATTTTTTTTATCCGGAGATTTTGTTCCCTCTTCTTTTCAATTGGAAATTCGAAGGGCTGAAGCGGTACCTTTTTTTGAAGGTATCGAGCGGCAAAGGTGAGTTTAAAGTGCTTTCTGAATTGAATTTACTTTGAATGTACAATTGTGTCATTTCTTGATTTGCTTTTCGTAGGGCAACGAAAAGCTGGTTCTTACATATTGTAGTTAGGAATCTAAAAATCTGTTTGTATGATTTTAATTCAAAACCTTCTTTATATATAATTTTTTATATAATTATATATACCTTCCTTTATAGAGTATTTCAATGATTCTACAATATAGTCTTCCGATATTTTGAGTTGCCATAGAAATAAAACCTCTTTAACGCATTTAGACGTTTCTGTTATAAAGAGAAATGCTATTCACTTGTAAAAATAAAATTCTTCTAAACATAGTGGGTGAATTATATATGATTAAGACGATTCTTTCTATCCCAACTAGCGACATATATATAAAAAAGTATATAGAAGGCCATAAATTGGAAGCTTATATGTATTTCTTTTTAACGATCTATCATAAAAATCAGATTAAAGTTTCATTTATTGATCAATTGAGCTTAAATGTTCTGCGAATTGACTAAAATCATCAATACCACTGAGCAGCAAGTCAAAAATGGGGATTGTTTGCTGTTTTCTCCTATTAATTTTTTTTCGTTTTAAAAATCATAATTTCTTCTTGGTTGATATCATTAATATTATCAGAAGAAATGAGATAAAATTAATATGCTTTAGAGCATCATTTTTTGTCGAAAATTGGGTAGGAATAAGAGTAAAACATATTTTTAAATAAAATTTTTTAAAAAAAACTGTTTCAAAGTTCTTTTTTGAAAGTCTACATTGGCTTATTGAGTAATAGACTAGACATCAACATATAAAGCCCTAATCTTGTAATTTTTTCAAAAAAGAATTTCGGTTTCTATTTTCTCCTCCCTCTCCCACATGATGTAAATCTTGTTATTCCATCAACGCTTTGTGAGGTACTATTATAACAAGATTATAGGGAGGTTATACGTAAATATAAACTAACATAATCTTGTTGGTTAGACGAGTTATAAAAGTCCAGCTTCGTGCAATAGCCATTTAGTTAGAAATGTTTAACTCTATCGCATATGGGCCCATATATGGTATTGTAGTTTTGATTCAATTTTATTTCCAAATTAAGTTCTATAAAATAATCCAAACTATTTAAATCTGTCAAATATATAGTTATCAATAATAAAATGCAAAAAAAAATTGTCTGATTTTATGACATCTCGAAATAATCCCACTTTGTGCGAGTGGGGGAAAAAGCAGAATCGAAGTGCGAGTGACTCATTTTCAAAAAACGGCGACAGAGTAAAACGCAAGTACTTTTTGACAAAAACTATTTTCATGGAGTCTATATATTCGTCTTTAGCGACATATTAAAATTTTACCGCTTTTCAACTTTTTTCTATACTATATTTGAGCTCGTATATGGTTCCATAAAAAAAAATCAAAATATAAAATTCTTCCGTTATTTTTCTTTTAATGTCTTATTGATAATTAAAGCTAATTCCACCATGAAGCAATTTTTTCAAAGGTTTATTATTTCATGCAGTAAAGGGTTAATGCATGAAAAAAATCAATCTATCAGCCTTTAACTTCAATGGAATATTTCTAATGCATCTGTCTTGTTTACTCCGACTTAAGAAACGATTTGTCCAGTTGTAGTTTCTTTGAAATTTCCTAAAATTCTATCTCTCTCAGCTTCCATTTAATAGCATCTAATTAAGCAAATAAATAAGTACGAAGTCTATACATGTGAATCGGTCTTTTTTAGAGCCGTCAATGTTAAATTTTATTTTCTTTTTTTTATATATATATAAATTTTGGAATGAAACCATTCGTATTGCATTCGATGTATTTATGCCACATCGCTTGTTTTCAATAGGAGGGACTTTTGGGACTTTAAAAAATAAATTCCTCGGTCAGCTGGTGGACATTTTATACATTACAAAACAATCCTTTTAAACAATCATGGGTTTCTATTCAACCCATTTCATAACTCGCTTTCTGGTTATCAAATACTTGGTAAACATATTTTTTTTAACAATAAATTAAGGGTTAAAATAAGGGTTCTTTTTCCCAATATCTCGCGTCTATAATTTGAATGGGATTTTCGGCTTCCATATTTTAAGACATGGAAATGTTGTCAAATAAAATATTTGAAGCAAATGAAAATGTTGCATCATGAAAAGTTTAAATGACATATCAAATTAGTTTTATGGAAGAATTATATTAAGTGAATTCCCATTTTACTTTATATAAGGCATTACTTATTATATTAAGTGAATTCCCATTATCATTGTATTATATTAAAAATTTTAGGTAGGCATTTACTTATTATATTAAGTGAATTCCCATTTTAAGGTGTAAAATTTAAATGACATATCAAATTAGTTTTATGGAAGAATTATATTAAGTGAATTCCCATTTTACTTTATACTTAAGACCTGTTTAAGTAGAGGTGTTAATTGAAAGTAAATTATAAACCACTGATACGAACTGATGCCAAAACACCGAGTCTAGTTCAGATTCAGTGGTTTCGTTTTTCAACTTCGATTTCCCTTACATTACAATTGAGTTCTACGACAAATACTTTTATTTGGAAAGATAATTGGTTGGATGTTTTGTAGAAAGCGTACTGAAGAAAAAATATTTAAATTTTGGACGAATAATTAACGTGCATATCTGCCTTTCCAAAAACCAGGTATTTAGAAAATAAAAATATACTTTTAAAAACCGGTAGCATCTGCACGAATGATGAATATTTAATGAATGTTTCGAATTCTAAACTTGTTTTCAAAAAGATCTTCTGCTACGCTTCGAATTGCAACTAATACCTTCATTCCAAATTCAAGGAATATATAAGGTGGAAAACTTAAGTTGAGGACTCTGCAACATTCAAATTTAGGAGAATGTTTTAAAGTTATTCAAGATTTGTCTATATGGATGGACAATTTTTTTAATAATCGTTTATATTCATCAACGTCGAAAAGTTAAAATCGTTCTGAAAGTATGATTTAATGGACTTTGAATTATTTTTATATGCCCTTTATTTCGATTTATAAAATTAATACATTCCTTCTGAAATCGAAGAAAATTATCGACATTCTCTAATATAAAGATTTCTAATATATTTGTTGAATTCATGACATGATACGAATTACTGTTTCTGATTTTTCTTTTTCTTAAACCCTGACGATAGCATTTGATAATTTTACGATTAAAGGAAATAGTAGTTTCTGTTTTTCTAAAATTCTGTACCTTAGTTTGATTTCTAGTCATTGAGGAAGAAAGTTTTCCCTGATTGAACGGCTCCCATTTTTTTATTTATTAATAGAACAAATTGACTGCAAACGATTCTTATTCAGACTTCAGGAGTTAATGTCGCCTCGGTTAAATTTTTATCATAATGATAATATTGCAAGTAAATTTTAATTTTGATGAAAGATTAAGATGATCTTAATCGAATTTTCTCGGATGCATATTTGAATTTTCTGTGGTTAACTTCGTTGAAAAACAATCAGGTTCAAAATAGCTTTTTTGAGCCTGATCGAACATTGTTTATCGAACTTCTGTCTTCAAATTAAAAATTACATATAATTTGACAACTCGCTTTAATATGCACTAATTTTCTTCATTGTAAAATTGTTTATTTTTCCGCAAACAGCTGTACTTTAAAAATGTACATTCAAGATATATTGAGAGGAAATAGCAAATTAGGAAATTTGAGTAAAACAATCTAAAATATTTTTGTCCAATCTAATTGAAGCTTTTTGTTTTGAAAATAAATAATAAAATCGGTTAAATTACTATATTCAAAAAGCATTTAAAACATTTGAAAATTCTAGGCATTTCTTTTTGTCAGGCGATTAATTTTTACTCAAGCTCTAACTTGATTAAGTGTTTGGAAATTATAAATTGACATGCCTTTCGGGTCTTGAAAAGTTCAATTTACAAGCTACTCGATAATTCTGAAACTTTTGTACGTTTTACGGTTGATAATATTTTATAAATATTAAACAACTAATATAGTTTCCATTTGAAGTTTTCTATGCCATCAAATTTATGCCAAAGAACATGTGCAGATTTCTTTTGTATATTTGAATATTTCTTAACAGGTTTATTATTTTAGTCTTTGAGCTACAATTTTAAACTATCGATGTCATTTTCGGACTGTTTGAGTTCAATTCTTAAAATTCATACCAAAGGCAATGTAGAAACTAATCGTTTCAGTTTTGTGGAAATATCTAATTCAGTTTATAAATTAGAAATGTTTTATAAACTATTACTTGCATCATTATTATTACTTAAAACCATTTATTTGCATTTTAGACAAAATGAAGATCTGGCTATTTTTAAATCTGGTATTTGCAATCGGATCTGGTCTTCTGGAAGAGGAATTCGATTCCATTCCAAAGGATGAAACAAAAAGGACATCGAAATCTTTAGATTTTCCACACATACCGCAGGGAGGTAAGAAATCGGATTGGACAGTCCAACCTGTGAAGATCATAATAAGAGACAAGCCGGAAGTTGTCCATATTCCACATCCTTATCCGGTAAAACAGTTTGTACCAGTACCAAAAGTGATACCGGTATTGAAAAAGGTCCCTATTTTAAAGCCCCTACCTGTTCCTTTTTTTGTACCGAAAATTAAAATAATACCGAAAAAGGTACTCATACCTAAACCTTTCAAAATCGTCAAGAAAATACCCATTCCAAAACCATATTTTTATAAAAAGCACATTCCTATTCCCAAACCTATGGCTGTCCCCAAACCTTTTCCGGTACCTATTCCAAAATTTTATAAAAAGAAAGTGCTTGTACCAATACCGAAAAAAGTATTGGTACCAAAGTTTAAAGTGATGCCTATTCCGGTGCCAAAATTTGTAAAACAGCCTATTCACATAGTCACTAAGCTTGTACCGAAGAAAATTCCTGTTCCAACAATTGTCAAAATACCTGTCATAGTGAAAAAGCCGAAAATCGTGCCTTATTTGAAACCAGTGCTTATAAAGAAACCTGTTCCAGTACCATTCGTTATAAAAAAGATAAAACCAATACCGAAACTCGTTCCGATACCGAAAATTGTTAAAGTTCCCAAATATATACCTGTACCGAAACCATACTTGAAGCCCAAGCCGGTAAAAGTATTAAAGCCTTATTTTGTGAAAAAGCCTTTCCCGGTACCAGTACCGAAACCATATTTGAAAAAGAAATTTGTTCCAGTTCCTAAACCATTGCCTGTACCCTTCTTCAAGCCTTTTCCGAAGCCTATTCCTAAGTTTGTGAAACAACCTATTCATATTATAATCAAGGAAAAACCAAAGTCTATTCCAGTTCCAACTTTTGTTCCAGTTCCAATGATTGTAAAGAAACCCAAAGTGATACCAGTGCTTAAACCATTCCCAGTGCCAAAAAAAGTTCCTGTTCCATACCTAGTGAAAAAAGTTAAACTTGTTCCCAAGATTGTACCTTATAAGAAAATTGTTAAAATACCGAAGAAAATTCCTATTCTCAAGCCATATATGGTTCCCAAGTTCGTCAAAGTTCCGAAGCCTTATTTCGTTAAGAAGCCCGTGCCGGTACCAGTACCAAAATTTGTGCCTTTCAAAGTTCCCGTTCCAGTGAAGAAGCCATTCTTCGTACCAGTTCTGAAAGGGATACCAGCTCCTATCCTCAAGCCTATTAAAGTCCCTATTGAAATCATCTTGGAGAAAGCCATTGTGAAAAAACACCCTGCTCCAGCCAAGTAAGATCTCCTGGCATACTATTTACTTTTATATAAAAGACAAAATAATCTAATAAAGATTAAAAGGAAATCTGCTATGCGTACTTCAAGGTATCATGTCGGAACATAAATTCTTGAACGGCCAAGCACCACGTGCTCGAGCAAATTAAATTATATTTTTATTCATTTTAATCGTTTCATTGAAGGTGTCATTTTAGTATTGCAAACGATAAAAAAAACTTTTTCTTGCAATTATTATTTAAAAAATATCACATTTCCTATTTATTTCATTTCATGTAATCACTCGCTCAATGACCTTTTTCTAGGTTTTATTTGCTGTAGTCATTAACTTATTTTTTTATTCAGAGCTTTTGTAATTGCGATGGTAACAAGTTATTAAAAGCTGCTCTTTTTCTTTAGATGCTCGTATAGATAATTTTTCTCTTGCAAATTTTTGTTGACCCCGAAACCCTGATCACAAACATGTTCTGGCATGATAATAATAATCTTTATCAGAAAAATAATAAACTAGAAGAATGCTATGTACGTTATAAGCAATACTAGATTTTTTAAATAAAAGTAATTTAAATTATTTGAACAGGAATGAAATGTGCCTAGTTTGGACAAGTTAACTAAAATTCTTTATAGGCACAGAATCAAAACGTATAATCATATTTATGATGAATAAACCAATCTAAATAGCTTTATAAGTACTCATGTTTTCAAATGTCTTCCATTTGTATTTAATCACCATCATAAATGTATGTGTGAAATTTTAAATTAAGTTTTTATTTCAAGGTTAAGTCTCTAATAAAAATGTAGTCGATATCCATTTTTAGTTAATAAACAAACTGCAATTGTTTTATCCAATTGAATTTTTAACTAAAATCTCACTACATTTCGATCTTTAATTTTCAGACTGGTTAAATTAATGCTTGGTTAAAGTGACGATTAGTGTGCCCCTGAGTTTGTCGCCAACATGACAACCCAACGGAACTCTCTTCTAGTAACCCTAGTGCTGTTTTGATTACTAATTTTAACAATGGTTGAGTTAAACATAAACTATTTTAAGAAAAATATTAAATTAAAAGAAATTGTCCGAATCAGGAATTGAACTCGGTTTGCCCATATCACGGAGTAGACACGTTACTTCCAAGTCAGGACACTGACATTCTTTTATTTGACTAGTTAAGGAAAAACTTCAAAAAAAAAAAACTTTTCTTGACCCTTTGCATTCCGATGGTGTCTCCGACTCTACATTCTAGATTATGCATCATTTTGACGTTTTATTTATTCAAATTTAATTGTTATAAACGCTTATATAATGGTTAATAGATGCAGATTAATTTTTCAAAGAAATTCGACTTAAAAAATGATGAATATGTATTTTTCATCGCAATAAACAAATCTTTGTATTAGGTGTGAGTAATTCTGCATCTAATTTTACGGAGTGCAAAGGGTTATGTTTTGTGTTAACATTTTGAATATTTTTAATTTAAAGATACTCTTTCTACTTGCCTTTTACTTAATAGCCAAGATAGAGGAATTTGAGTAGGTGTGTAGCTTGGAAAATGCAAAATATTTAAATTCAGTTTATTCGATTTGCCCTATTTTATCTATAGCGCAGTTCCAAATTAAGTAGATTCTGTTACAGCTGATAAGAACTGTAACTCTCGACAAAATAAAGTCCAGACAATGTTGATCATTCTCTTTCAATATTTACCGTCAAGGGGCTAATAAAAGATCTCAGGGTTTGAGTATAAAAGCATCTTCTCATCCGAATAAATCTCGAATTAATCTTTGGCTTTCTAAAAACTGTTTGCCGAGGCAAGACATGGCCTAATCTCTCCGTCAATCAAAGATTCTTTTTATCTTTTGGCTTCATTAGACGCCAAATATTGGCCTTTCTTTCACGCAATAGTTCCAACATTCTTACTGTGCTGCGACCGGGTTTCGGTTATCGCAAGGAATAAATTGATTTTCTACTGAGGTGTCTAAAATGTCTTGTTTTATTTGTGAATGTGATAGAAAAGAAATGCGAAACATGAGTAAAATGTGTTTCAACTTTGTGTGCGTGCATAAAAGTATGTAAATGGAATTTTTTACTCAATTGATTTGGCTTTAAAATGTGAACAATGTGAATTTTAAGAATTATGCCAGTTAATCCATTAATATAATTCAAATGAGGTGTCATCTGGAATAGCAGTACCAAAGTTCTTTTATCAACTCGGAACATATTTTGGGAATGAGGTTTATGGCGTCAACAAAAATCCATAGACGAAATATTTTGTCGGCACGAACATTTTAAAAAATCAGCGTTTAATAACGCGCTACTTTTGAATTTAATAGCTGATTTAAAAAAAATTGTTAATGACTACCGCAAATAAAACCTTAAAATGTCATTTTGAGCACGTGATTATGTGAAATGAAATAAATGGAAATGTGATATATTTTTTAAACAATCAATGCGATATAAAGTTTTTTGGATCGTTTGCAATACTAAAGTGACTCATTCAATAAAACCATTAAAAGAAATAAAAATATAATTTAACTTGCAGGAGCACGTGGTGCTTGGCCGTTCAAGAAATTAGGTTCTGACATGATACATTGAGATATGCATAGATTTCCTTTTAATCTTTATCTTAATTTTTATCCTTTTATTGATATATTGAAAATGAAATTGATATGGAGCTTTTGAAATATTTTTGAAAGCTTCATGCGGGGAGGGGGAGAAATAAGAAACGGAACTATAAGGAAATCAAATTTGAAAATACTAAAACATTAAAAAATTTCTTCATTAAATTATGATATGAAGACTTGCTTTGCTTTATATTGTTTTGGCTTCGAAATAAAATTTCCAAATTTTCTGCATAATTTTTAATTGTTCAATATATTCTTTAATCCATAATTACAAATCAGCAAATGCTTTTTTCCAACGAATACATTCGGTGAATTTCAATAAACTTTCTGCTCGAGTTGTCTATTCCAAATGCTTCAGAACTGAACTTTTAAATCTGCATACGCAATTAAAATCGCTTCGATTTGTTTAACGCCAAAATGAGATTTTATATTTAAAAAAATAGATTGTGAATGCACTTTGTATTTGTTTCATTTTAAGAAATTTATAGTAAAATAAGATGTTTAATATTTCAACGAGTGTCAGTTTCCCTTGGGCATTATTTCAAAATTTGGGTCTAATGTGCTAAATTCACATCTAAGACATCTATCTATTCGTAAACAATCATAAAGTTTAATTTTGATTTATTGAGAAACATCGAATTAATTTCCCCACTATTGATGTATTGCAACATCCGATTTATAAAAGCTGACATTCGTATAAGATTAATCTAGCATCTTATATAGCATTTTTAACCCTCTATGGGCCCGGGTAACTTTTAGGTCACTTTTTAGTTTATAGATATTTTACAAAATAATTATAGCTTTTTTCATGAAATGGAGCATAAATCTTAACTCTATGACGTTACGAACATGACCAATACTAGTATTCATGACCATTGATAGGTTCATCAACCCGAAATAGCAAAATACAGTAAAACTACGCGAAACCATTTGATCCAATTGAAGTTATTTGTGCTTTTGTCAGTGATTACCAAACTATGTTTATGGAAGCATGTACATTTATACCTTACACTAAATGCAAATTGTTATGTATTTCCAAATATGAGCTATTATATACAGAAGTGCACCATTTTATAAGCCGGTATGACTTGAAAGTCACATCGATTATAATGCAATAAAATTGTTTAAACACAAATTTGTTTTCATTTGAATATATGTTTATAACTTTAGATTTTTTTATTTCCACAATTTTTTTTGGAATTAAGACAAATTCAGCCCATAGCGGGTTAAATTTGAATTCTATTTAGGAATTTTTAAAGACAACAAAAAGTGAGAAGTTTCCAAAGTCAATATACTGAGCATATGACAAACAATTTCACATTATAGTGAAATGGTAATCATTTCATTTGATAACTTTCAGTAACGAAGGAAAGTTACTTTTTGTTTTAAAAAATGAATGGTTAAAATAGCTGTAAAGTCGCTTTAAATCATCTAGATCATCTGCAGAAGCTTTCGTTGATGCAAAATTTGCATTAAAGTAATCAAATCTGGCAATTTTTAGCCTCTTTACGGTAAATTAATATACGGTAATAATGAAACGGAATCTTTCAATTTATTGGAATCTCGAAGGAACATTTTGACACGAAAAGAAATTGAAAATTTTACTTTAACAAGCTCATAGTGCATGCATCTAAAGCGACTTACGAATTTCTATTTTCTACTTTAAACTTCTGCACGAATTAAATTAGTAAATAGCATTTGACCTAATTCATATACCAATAATTTTTTAACCGTTCCGTTAGAAATTCAAATACTTCAATATTAATGATCCATGAATGGACGATTAAAATTGTCTACTGATATTTCTAGGTTGGTTGGAAAAGATGTCGTATATGACGATGATGTGAAAGAAAAGTCTTTGGACATAATAGACAAGGACTTTCAAGTGGATGAAGAGACAATAAAAGCAATGACGTTGGAGGATGAAGCAAAAAGTGCGCATTCATTTGTACTATAATTTTTTACAAAATAATTTTACTGTGATGCTGAACATTTTGTTTTAAAGAACGTTCGAAGTTTTGTATAGTAAATGTAAATAAATTAATTTATATCTAAATGTTACTTAATTTATTATTACTTGTCCCTTTATTTCTCAACTTTAACTACTGTCAAAAATTGCATGATTTGTAAACGGTTTAATAGTTTCAATTTCGGAAACTTGTTATTAACCTCTTCGTGGATTTGTATCCAATTTCAATGTTTTTGTATTGTTACTCATCTGTTATTAATTTTCTTTGGCTGAAAATGTACAGATAAAAGCAACAGATCGTTCATTAATTACTAATTTTGAGTTGAATTTCCTAATTTTTAATTTGACTTAAGTAATATTATTGAAAGTAATGGCGATTTCAAGACAAACCATAACAAACAGCTTAATATTCGCTGGTAGTTTTTCAAAGTCGGAATGAAATAAAGGATAATTTGAATTTCGTGAATGAAAAAGGAAGTAAACTTCAAGTACTGAATACTGTCATGAACATTCTAGCTGGTTGAGGAATTACGAGTATTGAAAAATGAGTCAAATTCATATTTGGAGCAAAAATTTATTCGTACTTCGCAAATATATATTCCATCATTCAATCTTTCACTTGTAGAGATATATTGGCATTAATTCTTAACGCTCTAGAAAGTAAAATGTAATTATACGTGGGAAATGAATTATAATAAAGATTAAAATGAGACCTGCTCTGAATATTTCAATGTATTACGTCAAAACATTCTTAAACGGCCAAGCACCACGTGCTCGTGCGAGTTAAATCATTTTTAATTTTAATTGTTTTATTAAATGAATCACTTTAATGTTGCAAACGATCCCAAAAGCTTTGTCTCCAATTTGTTGTTTTAAAAAATATCACATTTCCCGTTTATTTCATACAATCACGTGCTAAATGACATTTTTCTACATTTTATTTGCTGTGGTAATTAACCTTTTTTTTTTTAAATCGGAGCTTTTATTAATGCATTGGCAACACATTATTAAAAGCTAATTTTTTGAGATACTTGTGCAGATAATAAATTAATTTTATTTCGCCTACGGATTTTTTTTGACGCGAAAAACCTCATGTTCTGACATAACTCAATTTGGTGTCTAGTATGCTCTTAAAATCTTGTTCCAATGCAAAAATATTGACAGTTTGCTATTGTGCAATTTTTATAATGATCTAAAGATATTAGGCATCCTTTAGAATGTAATGTCGGTTATGATATAGAAGTGTAAACGTATCATATATATCATAGATATAGAAGTGTAAACGTACGTAATCATACGCCAAGCGAAACAAATGTTTCGAAGATTTGAAGGTCAGTTTAACCATTTTAGAAACTCCGGCATGATAGCTTAAATCTGTCGCGCTTGTATTTACTTAAGCTGTTGGATAAAAACCGAGTATAATAATTCCTTATAGCCCTTAAAACGTCGAAATCATGAATTATTGGCTCCAAGACCCGATATAGCAATTGGGAAACAACGCGCTCCGAATGAGCCCGAATAATTATCAGAAAAAGAAGTAATAAATACCCAAATGCGAATACTTGTATTTCACGCAATATAGCACTAGAAATTGTCAAATTAAATTTTTTCAATTCCTACAATTACTTCACTCTCCCTATATATGTTTATATACCTTTTTCAAATTTTCAATCGTTAGTAAAAGGCTTTTTATTCATCCCCTCAAATTCAAATACAATTTTATAATATTGTGGTGGATGACACTCAATATTAGTACAGTTTTTCAAGTATTCATTCATGAATTAAATTTAATTAAGGCTTTAAATAGAATTTTAGAAGTTAGTAATGAAATTTTAAATGAACGGGCAATAGCTAAATCTGTAAAATGCAAAGGTTTCCGCGTTTTTCACGTGAAGGTGAAAAATAATAGTTCAATTCATGCGAAAAAAAAATTTCTAAATTCTTGAAAATTTTTGAGTTAAATATACGTTTTAACCAAATGATATTTGAGAGTACTTTAGTAGTTGCTGGAATAAAGGATTTTTCCAAAAAATATTGAAGAAATTTTAAGCTTCAGGTTCAATTCCGATTTATCTCAATGTTTTTCATTTTTTGATCACTTCTGCTACCTAACCTTAAGATCGAGAAGAATGAAGAATTACAAGTATATTCGCTTTCTCTTGCCACATAATACTGGGATTCTGTCATATATACATTTTTATATTAATTGTAATTATTTAATCAATAGTAATTAATATAAAATATTTTTTGTTGATTTAAGTAAGAATTGGCTTATTTTTTAATAATACTTGATTGTATGTGATATATTTAAAAAAAACAATGAAATAAATCATGTGGAATAATATCGGAAAGAATGCAGAATTAAAACATCTAAAAGTAAATAGCATTATAGATTATAACAAATTGTAACCGACAACCAGTCTTTTCTTAAAGTTAGTTAACCCCTTCAACCGAAATTACTAGTCCAGCTTGTCATACACTTTCCTGAATAAACTGATAATGTCGAGCTGGGCTCGCTAGAAATTACTGAGGTTTGATGCTTATTTTTAAGAGAAGTATGTAAATCATATCGAGTCGATTGCTTTGATATACTTGTGTGCAGGCTTCTATATATATATAATATAAAACATTCGTATAAATGTGTGAAACAAATATTTTTAATAAACACAAATTATTTCAGAAATAAAACCGTAAGTTTCTATACCAGTCCCTCCTCTTAAAACTAAGAAAATTAAATTGTCTGCCAGAACAGTCCCTACTGAAAATAAATTGCTGTTCAAGGAGTTAATCCACCATTATTCTCAGAATTGTTAATGCAGTTATACATATATGATCCATTGTTTATAATCAAACAATTAAAAAAACTGCTAAAAGGCTACTAAGCTTAAACAATTTATATGGTTCCTTCTTCATTTCCCGAATCGCACTTGTGATGTTTGTTTGCTGCATTCCTCACTCAGTGAGGGTAAATTGTGACGATCACATGATATTAGGCTTTTTCAATACGAATATAGCTTTTAATTATCATATTTGATCTAAAATTACCCATTATTGATTCAATTTTTTTTAAAAAAAAGATCTATGTGTGGGGTTTTAGACCCCGCTTGTTAGTCTTTTAAGTTTAAAAAAAATATTGGTTTTTATAATCCTGTATAAATATTAACCGCACTTTTTAGCACAACATACCTTACATCGTTGTCAGGCTTTTTCATGACTCTCTGGTTTAAACTTTTAGATATTTGCGTTTGTAATTATTTCGATTCCATTATAAATTGATACAGATATTTTAACCCTTTATGGCCCGATGTCGAATGTGACTTGACATTCAAAATTGTGCATAATTTTGCCATTTTGTTTATTTATTTTTCAAATTTAATTGTTAAAACCGCCTTCATAACGGTTATGAAATGTAGTTTAATTTTTCAAAGAAATTCGACTTAAAAGAATTATATATATATACTTATTTTTCGTAGCAATAAACAAATCTCTGTATTGGGTGAATAATTTTGCATCTAATTATTTTCGGACTGCAAAGGTTTAAACTCAAGAATGCGGCACAGCTTTGCCAAGTATAACTCTTGGGCCATAAAACAACAAATTCAACTCAACTCAAAAATTATCATCATTAGTCAGATTCGTAAAATAACGGCAAGAGATTAATAAAATCCTCCCTGAAAATTTTTAACCTCGTTATACAAATTAGGCAGCCCATGATTCAATCGAAATGACTTGAATTCCCCTTACCTGCGTGTAGCTGTCGCTGACGAATCTGTGTATGAGGGAGGTCTTTCCACATCTGCTGTCACCAACGAGAACAATCTTGCACGAGCACTCCTCCATCCACTATTCAATGCATCGCTCAGTTAAGCAGTACCTGCTGGAAAGAAAAAGGCATTCATTTCTTGGTGGCAAACGCATATTGTATTTCGAAAATGCTACATGCATTTGGTGGATGAATTATTTATAAATGAAAAAAAAACACGATATAAGGCTATAATAAAATAAGTCTAAAATGTTGAGCAAAATATTTATTGCCTTTATTTTTCAAGTCAGGAAGAATTAAAACCATCCCATAACGATATTTTAAAGGTAATATTCCTTTTTAAAAAATATCTACAAACCATTAAAATATCTAATAAATGCAAGTAATATTTACATTCCAAGAGAACCATGCACGTTTTCTGTTTGGAATCCATGTTTGGAAGCCATGGTTCTGACTATGCTGCGCCAAACTAAGTTTAAAATCTTATTGGTGTACATTAATCAAACAAAAAATGTACAGTGTTTAAAAATACCCATAAACAAACAAGTTTAAAGGAGTGTATAAAACTTGATAGACTTTAAAAATGCAAACATTTGAGCATGTGGTGTCTTAGCAAGTAAGAGAAGTAATATCGAGCTCGTGTTTTGAAAAAATAACAAATGCTGAGCAATGAAATCTGGACGTTCCGATAATATATGTTGAACAGCCATTTGACAGTCACACTGAGAACGTAGAAGGGGTTGTTCATCTGGCAACAAGTGGAGAGGGGTGAACCAGGTATGCCCAATACGTAAAGGGTTAATAATGTGTCTGCTTTTCGATTTGATAATGATGGCACGTTTTCTGTATTTGAGTTCAATATTTCATCACATATTAATAACGAATTAATAGTTGTTATTTGTAGATCAACTCTACACTATATTTATTTTTTCATTGATAATTCCTAATTGAATTACTGTATTTCTAATGAAAAAAAAATATGAGGAAAGAGGTTTAATTTTCAGTACACAATAATCTTCTCGAATTTTAAAAGTTTGGTTTTTTTTTTCAAGATAAACTAAAAAATGGGTATGATAAAGAATAATACGAATTAAATGTTCATTTCAAAAATTTTTCACCAAATCCATTTAAAAACAAAGAAATCGTGTCCTAGAACACTTAAAATATTCATAATATAGTATAATTATTATAGACTGATTAAAATTTTATTGTATTTTGACTATAAATACCCCAATTGGGGATATATTTTTTTTTTTTACTTTTGAAGAAAATCAAAAATTAAGTGGAAAGATACTACTACTAGAAAGATACTAGATTAAGGAATGTATAATAACATTTTTGGAATAAAAATTTCTTTGAATTATAGACTTTTATGTGAATACATGAAACAAGGGAACAAACTTTTTCAAAACTAGAATTTATACCATTTAACTTATGTCAGCAGTTGCGCTTTTAAAGGGATTTTATAAAATAGTAAATAAAACCGATGCACAGTGAAATGGAAAAATGGCGTCAATAATTCTTTAAAAAATTAAATTTATTTCTGCAGATGTTATTTTATTTGTCAATCGACACAAAGAGAAAGGCATGTTGTGAATACATCATTAATATTTTTGTTATATGTCCCTTTCTTGATACGCCCGCATGGACTTTGGCTAGGTTGGGGTATCACGCTGTGACACTTTTCTATTGTTATAGGAAAATATGTACGATAAAAGAAATAATAAAAGGTGCAAAAATAACCCAATTCAACTCAATTCATTTGTTAAATGCATATTGGGATATATGGTAGGGAAGAGGTGGATCAACATGTAAATTGGTGTCACAGAAAGAGTGTTGATATAGTTGTACCCATATCAAATAGTATCTTAAAATGAGAATTAAGAGAAGATGTTAATCTACAATGGTTTGATAGATGGTGTAAGTCCAAAAAAGGAAGAGTAACTTTTTTTATCAATTGTTTGAAAGTATTTGGATTTCTGTTGTTGGGTAACTAAATTTTTCAGAAATATATAGAATTTCACGAAGATTTTCTTTTAGCAAGGGTCACTTCTTTGTTTCATCGGAAGATGAAGAGTAGGAACAGTTATTGACAACTTTATGGCAACTACATAGGTGAGAATGTCAGCTTGTCAAATCAATCAATGTAAGAATAGATAATTCAAAATATAACAGCAGGATTCAACAAATCCAGTCGATATACTGATACGTTCAGTAGGACGGGTTGATCGTTTGTCCTCAATAAGTGTACTTTTCTTGATTTTAATGAAATACTACGGATAATATAAGTTTGTTGAAAATAAACATATTTGGTTTAATAGCAAAACAATGAACCAACATTAAAAACCAATCACATTTAATCTATGTGAGCCATCAAAGGGCATTGGCTGATGTAATCGATTTTTCTTAATACTCAGTCAATGTATAATTGCTAATAAAAATATTTTACCAATCAATTAAAAGAATGGTAATCATTCCAACTAATTGATATGACAAATTGATAAATCACTTCAGTCTTTTGTAGTTGATGAGTAATTATTATAATAATTAATCACTGTTACCATAACTTAAATGTCATTGTCAGGAGAGTAGTTCTGAAAGTTTTTTTCAAACATTATCAAGCACGAGATATTTTGTAATAGTTTTTATTATTTTAATTTTAGTTGAAGTACCATAGTAGCACAAATTTTAAATACTAAATTCCCAAAACGAAAAACAAGGAAAAAATGAAAAAAAAAGATTTTTAGGTTTATTGCTACTTGGTCAACCAATATAACATAGCAAAGTTATAAAAACGGCCAACTCTCCTATAAATTCTGTTGCTGTACGAATAGTGTTAAGAATCAAACACCATTGGGAAAATTTAAGAGAAAGTTTTTATCTATAAATAATGCGATCTGACGTAGTGATCTGTACAGTGTAAAACACACTATATAAAATTGCGGAATTTATTTTTATTAAATTGTGATATATGAAAGCAAGGGCAATTTATTTTTTTGCGGTAAAAGAGTCTTTGTTATAAAATCTTTGCTTAGAACCTATCATAGCCGTATGAATTTCCAATGTCTCATTAATGATTAGAACTAGCTGAAACTTCGATTGTTACGAAACGTTACAGTTGTTTCTATTTTATTAGATTTTACACTTTAAAAATGGACATGAATACTTAAATTTACCTGATCTAATTCTTCAAAATAGATTATATATATAATGATATTTTTAAAATTAAATTAAACCCCACTTAAGTTCCAAAGCAGTATCTTAATTCCGCCCTTAGTAACGTCATTCTAAAATATTCTCTTATTTCCCGATCCATTTCACTCGTTCTAGTTAATTAATTCAAAAGAATCTGTGTAAAATTGCTTGATCAGCTAAAACCCACAGATTCTCACTCTCAGTAAGAGAGATGAGAATTGTCCAGCCAAGCACATTCCTTTAGAAAGATCCCTGTGTTTCCCTTGCCTAGGTCAGCGTGTGTCCAGGAAATCCCCATTGAAATCTCAGTGTACATAAGCACTACGAAAATTATTTTCCCTATCAAAATCTTATGCCATTTAAGATCAGGGATAATGATTTCCTGCCCTTCTTCACGCTTCTACTTTTCTGCCGTGCTGTGAGAGGACGCGCCTTATCCGTCAGCTTGTATAACGCCTGCTTCCCGTGATGGACTAAAACGAACATAAAAATTCAATCTTCTGCCATGATTTCAGCCACGACTCTACTATCTCCCTTCAACAAATAATTTAAATGCTTTACATT
>JAOUZG010025323.1:957442-971725 GCA_026289955.1 Argiope argentata
AACAAAGGAAAATCATTGAAAAGAATAAAGTATTACATAATGTAATGTTTGAAAATTATGTAAAAAGCTAAGTTGGAAGAATAGACGAGGAAGAAATATTTTATTATTTTTTTAATCATCTCCTTAGAGTGACTGCTCTGATGAATAAATTATACGCTGTCACTAAAACTTTAACAAAAATTAGGGAGAGAAAGTCAATGAATATGAAGTCCTTAATTCAATAATGAAGTTTTATTATGGCAGGGGCTTTTGGAACATCGCGTTTAAAAGGTAACAAATAGAGATGATATGCACAAAAGAAAAAAAGACTATCAAAAAAAATTGAGATAAATTTTTACTAATTTACCGTCTTTTAGAATAGTGACAATGAATAAAGCATTTGATACTCCTATTTGTAATACTTGAATTGGTGTAAATTAGCAATTATCTCTGGCTTTCAGTAAATAGGAAAAGCTATTGTGAGTCTTGCCATTAGATTTTCAAAGGATGCTATGGAACTTTCCTCAATAAAATTCTAACTGTGATATTTAAGGAAAAATATCCATGGATATTAAATCTATTTTTAGAACCAAGACTCTCAGACATATAGCAACCTACTTTTGTATAGCCCAAAACATAAAATCTATGCCATCCAGCTCTCTGATAATATAAAAATGCATACCACTGGGATTCCTCACTAGAAATGACAATTTATGACAGTGAAAATCTTAGAGGGAAAATTTATGGCAGCTCTTTCTGTCATATCAATTCACCAATACCGTTCATAATCCAAACATGCAATTTTTATTTCAAATTCCTTATTATATATATTTTTTTAATTTCATTAAAAAAATATATTTAACATAGAATATATTTTATCCTTACTGTCAAAATACCAAATATCAAATTCAAACAAATTAAATTAAATTTGCTTTCAAATCTATATTTTATTCTAATATCTGAATTATATATCTTTGGATATGTGTGTGGTTTTTAACATATGGTGCTTTGCAGTAATAGGGACGATGTATAAGAGTGATGAAGATGAACAAATACTATCCTTAATCATATAAAGTTACACTAAATAGATAAGATAAATCATTTTAATGGCCTGGTTTAAATTGATTTCTTATTCCAAGCAACTGCTTTTTTTTGCCTGTATAAAAAATTGCTCTATGAAATACTGATAATCTCAGCAGTATTTTAAGATTGAATTCAAGAAATTGAATGAAGGAACCAAGTTCATCTGTATCCTTAAATTATTAATGACAGTCAAAAGTATTTCACAAAATTCCTGATAACATTTGTAAAACTTTTTAAAAATTCATTGCAATATTAGTACTGAGTAGTTACTCCATTTTAGGTTCCTTCTTTTCTTTTGCTCATTATAACATTTAAACTCAAACATTAATGCCGATTTTAAGAGGAATCATAAAACCAAAGCTATCTAAAACACTGTGTGAAATAAAATTATAGTCTCTTTCTAAAATATGCCAGTAGACCTTGTAAGCAGCTGCAGTGCAAGGATTAATTTGAAAATGGATGCAATTAACTTGCTGTTGTTGTTTTTAAATAAAGTTATTTGAGTACACCATATATATGATTGTATATTATGTTTATATTTCCAATATGTTAAATCTCTTCATAAAGTAAAGGTTTAGTGTAAGGGTATGTATTTAACCTTTTTCGTAAAGTACAAGTTTAATATAATTGCATATGTGAAATCTTTTGATCTTTTGAAAGGCCAATTGCTGATTTTAAAATATAATATGCCATATTTATCTCGTTTTCCCTTTATAATAAAATTTAAAAAATAGTTATACAAAAGTTCATTATAGAATAACTAATAAGAATAACCCAATTTTATCAAAAAACTCAATGATAAGTTTTATAATTATGCTACTTCTATTCGACTGCCCGAATTCTATTGCAACTTCTATTCGGCTGAAGTTTTCCTCTACCCGAATTCGAAAGTTGTCGATGCTAACTTGCCCATTGAGGCAAAAGTGGACCTCCTCCCTTCACAGAATGTTACAAGGCCAAGTTGTATCAATCATCCTTTGAGCGAAGAACTATAGTGCAAAAGATTTATGAACCTGTATATCTTTTGCATTTCAGATAATTTGTCGAATAATCCCCGTCCTGCCACAGGTATACAGACTTGATTTTGTATGGATAAAAATGCAACACCTGACATATTATTTTTCGTACAGTTAAATAAGGTATATCTAGAACACGGAAAACAGCTGGCAAACTCATATTATTATGCGGCGACTGATTGCTAGCTTCAACGAGCACGGTCGTATCATTTTCGACGCTGGAAGACGAATTTTTTTCGTTCTCTACATAGAATAATGCCAAATTGCATATTTTTTTAAAAATATCTGCATCATCTTTCGTAAGGTACCTGGAGGCATTGGGCCTCTTCATAGCTTCTTCATACGATGAAATTCCTTTTGAGATGCAAAGGAATTTTGTTGGTTCTGTTAGAACAGTTTTATTGGTGGCTCTTTTTCTTTAATGTTCGTGCAGAATCCACCTTCTTTTTATACAAAGAAAAATGGTAAGATATGCGCTGCAACGCAAATTAGGCTTCACATTTTCAATGCATGAGGATAAATGCCGCTTGTGTTACAGCGCCATCTATTGGGGAACTATGCACTAACTTTTAATTAATGATTATAATGAGCATCGTCTGAATAATCTGTAGTTCGAATTTTATATTATTTGAACCAATATAAAGCTTTCTTAGAGCCCACTGAACTGGTTAACTTATTTCTTGCAAATTCTTTACATACCCTGTTTAAATATCAACAATTTAGTCTTGTCGGCATTTTTAACTTGTTCTCATAGTAACAAAACTGAAATGTCAAAATTAATTACAGTATCATTTACATTAATTCTTATTTCCTGACTTTTAATATAATTTCACAGATAGTTGAATTTTAAAAAGTGCTAAAGTCCTAGACGAATTATTCTTTTCATCAAATCCTTACACGAATACTCTTTAGAATTATTATCTTGATCTCTAATTCATTTTTCATTTATGAAGAAAAATCAAATTGATTTTATTGTTATTTATGATAATTAGGTAAAAATGCAGAGATGGTAGCAAAACCCTTCTAGAAAATTTCTCTGATATGAGATATATTTATTCAAAAGCCTTCTTCAGAAGAAAAAACCCCTATAGTAATGCTGAGTAAGTGTCTAAAACAAATGAAATTAAAAAAATTATTTACATACATTAATAAAATATAATTAATAATTATTAAAATGAAATCTGCTATGCATATTTCAATGTATCATGCCAGAACATAATTCCTTGAACGGCTAAGCACCACGTGCTCGAGCGAGTTAAATTATATTTTTATTCACTTTAATCGTTTCATTGAATGAGTCACTTTAGTATTGCAAACTATCCACAAAAATTGTCTCGCTAACACATTTCCTATTTCCTATTTATTGAAAAAAATATCACATTTCCTATTTATTTCATTTCATATAATCACGTGCTCAAAATGACATTTTTCTAGGTTTTATTTGCTGTAGTCTTTAACTCATTTTTCTAAATCAGATGCGTTGTAAATGCGATAGCAACGCGTTCTTAAAAGCTGCTTTTTGGAGATGCTAGCGTAGATAATAAATTTTCAATTTTTCGCCTACGGATTTTCTGGGGTGCTCATTCCCAAAATAACATCCCATTCTGGCATGATAATAATAAATAATAATTAATAATAATAATTAAAATATATTAAATAATAATTAATATTAATTGTTGAAATATAAGCAGTAATAAATAATAACAGATATTAATTTTTAACACATAATAAATAATTAATATTAATTATTCAAGTATAATAACTAATAAATAATAATTAATATTAATTATTAAAATGCAATTGATAATTAATAATAATTTATTAATAAAATCAACAAACTATTTACATACATTTACGAGTTGTTCAAACTTATGCAATGCCTTAACTTTGTACAGTCAAATACATGGTATTTTCTTTCCTTCCAAATGCATCAAATCTGAATTAAACTTAAAATCTATATATTTTTGAGATGTTATTGACAGAGAATTCAAGCAATGAATTTACCATTCGAATAAATCATTCGGATTGTTTTGCGTAATTGGAGAGATTCGTGCTACTTTACAATGCAATGATTCAGACATTAATCTAATTGTTTGCTGGAGTCTCAAAGTCTCATTTGCTTTGAAAGTCAAGTTTGTTTTAAATATTCCGATAATTACTTCAGATTGATGTCGAGAGTAAAGCATTCGAATAAAGGTTTGAATATAATTTCTGAGACATTGTTAAAAAAATTTAATTTATCAGCATGCACTAATAATGACGAATAGTTCGCTGAACAAAAATGAAAATGAACAAATTTAGATGTTTTTTTCTAAAGAAAAATCTAATAAATCTAATAAAAATAAAAGATTGAATCTAAAAATAAAAGTAATCTAATAAAAATAAAAGATATCTGAATCTAAAAATAAAAGTAATCTAATAAAAATAAAAGATATCTGAATCTAAAAATAAAAGAAATCTAATAAAAATAAAAGAGATCTGAATCTAAAAATAAAAGAAATCTAATAAAAATAAGAGATTTGAATCTAAAAATAAAAGAAATCTAATAAAAATAAAAGAGATATGAATCTAAAAATAAAAGAAATCTAATAAAAATAAAGAAAATCTAAAAATCTAATAAAAGAAAATAAACTGCTAAATAATCTTTCAATAATAAGCTACCCTTAAATTTGAAATTTAATTTAATTTTAATTATTATAGTTATTATGAAAGAAATATTCATTTCAAATGCTGTTACTAATTTTTAAATAACTATTTAGGATGCTGTATTCATAAAAGCTATCATAATTTTCAGCTAAGATAATTTTGAAAAATTTAATTGGTGCAAATTGTAAAATTGTAAAACAATTACCTGTCTCTATAAGCTGGCAAAGCTGGGTACAATATGCAAATTTTATTAACTCTCTGCGAAACTTTAAAAAAAATGATTTCATGAATAATTTACAAAGCGATTAAATTACTCATGCAAGCCTTGCAAATATATTACATATAAAACATGACTATTCTCTTGAATAATGAAATTTTCTAAAATGTTTCCTTCTGAATTTAAATACATGACCTGAGAGACAATGTCTTATAATGGTTAAAAATTCTTGTTTACATAAGCTGAAAATTTTTAAGATTTTTTACTTTATAGCGAGTTCGATGAACCCATCTGTAATTCCTTCTGCTGAGAAAATGTAGATACGGAATTTATAGTATTGCTTTCCAACTTAATATGTTTTCTGGAAAAGAAAATAGTTTGACAGATCTGGAAATGAACTCTGAATGGATGCCAAGTCAATGACCCAGAGCTCGACGACTATTTGCCAACTTAAAAGAAAAGACGACTTAAGAGGAAAAATAAAGGATATATAATGCCGAATAAATATTTCAGGATTTCGAATAAATAATTGAGAATCCTGGAGATAGCTCCTTAAAGGACGATGTTCGATACATAGTTACAACAACTAGTTAAACCCAGAAAGACCAAATCATCAGTAATAAAAAAAGTTTAAAAGCCTGAAAAATCCCCAAAATTTTCATTTGAATTATCTCCAACGAGATCTCTATGAGTTTTTTATGCTACTACAGCTATTTCTTACCGACTGCTACTCGTGTATCTCTACATACAACATATGCTGCTGTGTGTCCACTTCATCTATGTTTTCATTTAGTACAAAGTTTTATTATAAGTAGATCCTCCGATGGGGCACCTCGTTTTTGGGGATGAGATGCTTCCGGTATGGTAGTTGGATCTCACTAACCCGGTGGGTACACTAATAGGTGGGGCTCAGGCTCCTCCCATCAATGATAGGACGTACTTCCTTCGGGGAGGGTTGTACCGTGGACGGTGATGGCCATTAGGACTCAACCATAGTTCCCGCAAATTGCTGCAACGGCTGTCCGGTCATTCAGGGCTTATGGTTAGTCCGTGTGCCTTCGTGGCGGGTCGGAGAGTCTGTTCTATGAATTATACCTTACTTAACTTCGGGGGGGAGCATCTCGAAATAAGGCTGGCATGTTTCCGGAATGTTGGTTGTATTTCATCGCCCTTTAGGATATATTAATTGGTGAAGGTAGGCTCCTCCCATCGATTACGGGACTGACTTCCTACGGGAAGGATAGTAACCTGGCCGGTGATGGCCCTTAGGACTCAATCACAGCTCCTGCTAATGGGATCAGGGATCAGTTTTGTCTTTTGAATCCATGTGCCTTCGTGGCGGATCAGAGAATCTGGTACGAGATATCTTGTATTCAGCCAGTTGAAAATCTTCAATATAAAATGCATGTCTTGGGAACTATTTACAATTTTCTAAATGCAGCTAGTTAATAGCATATAATATTCGAATTCATTATGTTAAAGATGATTGGATGGCACTAAATGATCGGAATCCTTTTTCCCTTTTTCAATTAAAATTATATTTATTATTAAATCAGATACAATAAATTTATTCCTAATGAGGCAAAAATCAAATCAAAATGACCATTGTTTGTGTTATGTGCCAATTTGCCGGCTTTCTGGCGCAGAAGTAGCGCATCTACCTCGTGTTATGGGAGTCCCAGTTCGGGTATGGTTGTTCAACTTGCTATCTGTGAGATGTGTGACTGTGCCCCCCTGTAAAAGGGGGCTGTGCAAACAAATGTGATGAGTGTGTAGCTAAGTCGTACTCTTGGCCTTAGTTGGCGCTACTTCAAAAACAAGAGACGCTCCTTTCGGCTTAAATATGCTGCTGTATCAGCGGGGGTCTTCTCTATAGGCAAGTGCAATAAGTAACAACAACAACATGTGCAAATTTAATTCCGATGGAAAGCTAATGATAATTTTCTAAGTTTACATAAGTGTATACGTGGGAGAAGCTATGAAAGCTTTAAAAAGTGATGAAAGAAAATAAAAACTTATGAAATTTATTTAAGACGAATTAAGTAACATTAACAAAAAGTCATCTTGATAATCTTTAAAATATATAATTTAGCTCCATATCTCTTTTTTAATGCTGACAATATAAATATTCGGAAACAATCGAATGTATAAAAATACTGTTAAAAAACAAAAGTTTTTCATTTTACAAAATATGGGTGAAACAATTTGAAATAAAAATTTAAATGGAAACATAGTAACATGATTCATTTTGAAAAGGAGTTGTACATAGAGAATAAAAAATAATAGGAAGACCAAAGGAAAAATTCGCCATTTTTCAGCATTGCAAAACGATAAAGCAAATAACTAACCCCTATAGCATAAAGATATCGCTATAGGGGACCATAAAAAATTATTTCTTTCTATATCATCATGATCTCAAGTAAAAAATGTTTTTGTATTTTATAGATTATGTGTTTTTGAAGAGCCATTCCTCAGATATTTCTCCCTACTGTGAATAAAAAACGTGTAACTTTAGAGAAGGAGAATGTATTCAGCACTAAGAGCTCTTTTTAGTCAAATCAAATTTCTAACAAAAATATTTTAACAAAAAACATGAAGAATTTTCATTCTTTTTAATTTTTAGTAGCATAATCTTTAAAATGTCAAAATGAAAATTTTTTTTGTTTATCTTCAGAATTAAAAAAATACTTTATTTACACAAGCATACTTTCACTTCAAATCGTTTCTTTATTATCATGTCAGAACATGATGTTATTTTAGGAACAAGGTAGCCAAAAATCCGTAGGCAAAATATTAAAAATCCCGTAGGCGAAAAGTTGAAATTTTATTATCTGCACGAACATCTCAAAAAATCAACTTTTAATAACGTGATGTCATCACATTTACAAAAGCTCTGATTTAAAAAAATAAGTTAATGACTGCAGTAAATAAAACCTAGAAAAATGTCATTTTGAGCACGTGATTATATGAAATAAAATAAATAAGAAATGTGATATTTTTTAAACAATCAATGCCAGACAAATTTTTTTGGATCGTTTGCAATATACTAAAGGGACTCATTCAGTGAAACAATTAAAATGAATAAAAATATAATTTAATTCGCACGAGCACGTGGTGCTTGGCCATTCAAGAAATGATGTTCTGACATGATACACTGAAATATGCAAAGAAGATTTCATTTTAATCTTTTTTTATTAATAAAACTATGTTTTTTGCTCATTTCTCCTATTAAAATACTACAAAACTAATTAAATAAATAAGCTTGGTAAAAAAATAAGTTGCCCATCTTAGAAGGGCTCTAGAATGCATTGTAAAGATCCAAAAAAGACAAAATTTGAATGGTAGATCAGTGAAATAAAGGGTTTAACATGTATTAACTGAAATGTCTGATATAAAATTCCTCCAAAAGATTAATAACATTTTAATACATATAAAAATTTAATATGTTTTATAAATTTTCATCATTTAAAATGTAGTAAATTAAAATGCCCAATATATCTTCATTCATATTTAAAAATGTGCTGGACTCTATTTTTAATAGCTGTCTGTTGCAGGTCTGCTGGAATATGAGAACACGGTGTCGAATGCCATTCTACAGATCTATCACGGATGCTGACCTTTATCAATTGTAGCAGTATTTCTCAAGAAATCTTTCAATCAAACATTACAGGAGATGCTATCTGACAAACAGTGGATAATTTTTTTAGAAATCGAAGACTGCGTCGACATCCGTGCGTCTTTGAAATGTCGTCTTAGCAACTCATTTAATCGGTGATCAATGAGAGTAAAAATGATATTCTAAAGACATCCAAGTATTTGAAGTTGTGGGATCAAAAAATATTTTAGTATATCACTATATCATTGCAATTTGATTGAAAAGGCTTAGATTCTGTTGAACGTTGAAATTTATGAGGAAAAGAAGTAATATAAAAAAACATTTTTTTAAAAAAATCAATTCCTATTTTGAATATTAGGAAATGTTTTATTTTATTTACTTTTTATTAACTAATTAAAAATTTTGTGCTCGTGTTCCGCTTTACAACGGAAGGAGAGATGCATTAGCTTCTGAGGGTGTGGCCACCTGAGCACCCGAATAACGATCATCTTTGACTCAGTACCTCCAATGGTACAACTCACGACATAGAGAACTTTGCGACCAGGTTCGAACTCGCAGCGCAAGGGGTACGAATCCCACTCCCTACGAACCAGGCTATCCAGAACGAACAATTGCAACTACTATAAAAAACTACTATAAAGGCAAGAAAGATAGTTTTTAACTAATTAATTAAAAATCAATTGATTAGTATTTGAAAAGACTGTATTAACATGATATCTCATCCACTACAAGTTTTAAAAAATTATTTTAATTTGATTGGATGAATAGAGAGAATTTTATTAACGACTGAAAATTTGAACAAGAGAGAGAGAGAGAGAGAGATTATACGAATGTATTGTATCTGTGCATGTTGTATCTGTATGTATGTGTGGAAAACATTTCTTTTCTTTTTTTTGGATAAAAGAAATAATTTGCTTAAGAAAAGCAATTAATTAATTGTATTAGTTCAGCCAGAATTATTTGAACGGAATCTAATTTTTACAGTTAATAACTTCCAAAAAAATAAATAATTACTATACGACAAAAATTAGATAGAATTTTAAAACTGATATGGAATAATCAAAGAATTTTAAATGAAAAAGAATTTTAAAAAATCGTTCACTGTATTAGAGAATTTTCCAAATTTATTGAGAAAAAAAAGTACACTTAGTATTTGTAGGAGCAGTGAAGCTTAGTTATAAATTATAAATGAATAAACCTTTACGCAATTACCTAAAGCATATGAGTTTTTCGGATGATAGTCGCAGAAGTGTTATATCTAAATACCATGATTTATTTCAATTATAACTTTAAAAATTATTGCAATATCAAGTAATTATGTAAAATAAGGCATGAGAAGAATCCACTAAAATTTGAAACACGATAAAAAAGCAAAATGTAATAGAGTGGAGAATTTTTATTAAAAAATAAAATTAAAGTTTAAACATAAATTACTCACTATGAGCCATCGACTGTTTGCACTATAGTAAACACTTCAATGTAATTATTTAATTCTAATTAAAGATGCTACAATGAAAACAATACTTATACAAGAATTGAAGCACATTTAATTATAATTAGTTTTCATATTCAAATTTTTAAAATGAGAGACCCTTTTTTGATTATTAAAGAAAAAATATTTTTCTTTAAATCTTCAGTACATCATATTAAACTTACTATTTGCTAGACGTAATTCATTAAAATGACATTTCATTGCTATTTGCTTTCTACAACAAATAAAAAGTACCGTATTGCTATCTAATATAATAAGTGGACAGTATAGTAGTTAATGAAGTAATAATAACTATATTAGTTCATTAAATACGTGTATGAAAGAGATATTTATGTATTTTAATTTTAAAATGAAGTGGATTAGATTCAATCAAAATTATAAACAAAATTTTTTCAATTCACCTTTATTTTCCTAAATCTCTTTCATAATTAATGACATTCATAATTTAAAAAATTCTGAAACAAAAAAAATCAATTTGCTTTAGTACTGCCCATACTAAAATTTTATCAAAGAAAAGACAGACATTTTTCAGATAATTTTCATTTTGTATGCTCATATCATAAGTATGTGATGTATAAAATACAATGTTCAAAATTTTTTACAAATCTTAGTCTTATATACAAGAATAAATTTTTTCAAGTAAACTAAAATTTGAAATACATTATCCATTAATTCGAAATTCCTAATAACAATTTAATATCGTGTATACATTTTTCTCTAATGCATAAAATTTGGATAAATAAATATAAGAATTAAATATTAATTTATCTGCTTAGATGAAAATATTAAGTTTATCATTTAAGATATCCTAAATAATGAATTTATTAAAAGTCTCTAAATCTAAATTTGTGTATTTTTTATTATTTAAAATAGAGAAATGTAAGTATCTTTCAACTTTTATAATGAAAATTTAGATAAAAGTATAATTCATTATTATTATTTATTTAAAACTTCATTAATCCGAGTGGATGATTTTATATCATTGTTGTGACTAATGGCACTTACTATGGACAAGCTCGCTAAAGTAATCAGTGATTTTAAGCCGAATGAGCGTCTCTTGTTTTGAAGTAGAGCCAACTAGGGTCAAGAGTACGACTTAGCTACTTACTCATCACTTTCACTTACACAACCCCCTTTCACAGGGGGGGGTCACACATTCACACACCTCACAGATAGAACACAGAAGTACAAACATGCCCTAACCAGGATGCCCTGATCACAAGTAAGACACGCTACTCCTGTGACAGGACACCAACGTTTTGATATCTTCATATCATATTTTATATCACTTATTTATTAAAATAAATTTAAATTGAGTTTTCATTACTTCCAAGCCATTTTTAAGCTACATTATTTTCTTAATGGAAATATTCAGTTCCTTAAGTTAAGTTTATTTAAAATTCTTTTTCTTAAGTAAAGTTTCTTTCTGATTTCTCTCAATAGCGGTTAATCTAAAATCTGTTTAAAGATTTTTTATGAAAGATTGAAGAACTGTTCAATAGTTTGAAGGATATGAAATGAACATACGTCTCAATTACGAAACAAGCGTACATTTATTACATTAGAAATTATTTTACGAATATCTGAAAAGGACTATTGGCAAAAAGAGTTTCCCATCTATTTTTCCAATATGCAAAAGTGTCTTTTCGAATTCATTCTTGAGTGAAATTCCCATTCCACAAATGGTTGTTGCTATCATATAAATTTACAAACGCGAGCATCTTCTTACTAACAGTAGTACAATGCAAATATAGAGAGACACTCTAAGGGAGAAAGTACTCGAATAAATTTACGAAGAATTTTATTCTATTTACACATTCCTGCAAATCACAAAGGAAATATAATAAGTTTACCTTCGAATTACCTCTGCCTAAATGCATCACATTCATTTTCTAGAACATTCCAATTGAATTGAAATCGTCTCAATTACGCGATCCAAACTGAATGATGCCAAACTTACGTAAATTTGTCAAGGTAAATTGTTTTCATCGAACAAATAATTTGATTTCTAAATTCAGTAAACCGATATGGGTCCCTTAATCAAAATAATGCTATATAGTTAGTTTTGCCTTTATTTGAAAATTTTATTGCAATTAATTTACTCGCAATATTTGAATCCCGCAAATATTTATTTCGTTCTTATCTTAATATCAATTTAGATTCCAATTAACGGTGTACAAAAAATAAACAAAATAGTATTTTAATTTCAACTTTGAATGATGTTTTATTCTTTTAAATATTCTGGCTGCCATAGTAGAGATATTTTCTCCAAAATAAATACCGAATAAAATGCAATTGAATTGAAAAAACATATTTGTTCCCCAATATTTATTCTTCTATTTCAAATTATATAAAGGGAAAAGTCAGGAATATATAAGAGAAGTTATTGCAACCATAATCAAGAATGTAAATCCCGAAATAAAATACTGAAATATTATTATTAAATGTATTGTATTTTTGATACTTCTTTTTTTTTCTTCCAGAATATTTTCATAAAGCTTAGAATCTTGACATAATACTATCCTTATTTCATTCTTATATATTTCCAAAAGAATATGTAGCAACTCCGAATGCTGGACAATATCGTAAAGATATCGTAACAAAGTTTCTGAATATATTGTGGAAATAGAAGTTGATATAAAATTAATATAAAAATGCTGTTAATATGTTTTTTCTTAAAGTTCGAAATAAAAGCGATATTCTCTGCGACCGTTTGTTTAGTTTGATTATTACTAAATATAATATTATATTACATATATTTCGTACTATAAAAGAATATTGTAAAATATAAGCGCTATGAATAATAGAGTATGATTATGCGATATATATAGTAGAATATTATAGAGTAATATTTTACTATATATATTTGTTATTGAATATTGTATACTATAACACGTAAGAAAAAAATGGAGAAAATCTTTATCATTCTTATTGAAAAATACAAGTATTTTTTTTTTCGAATTTCTTGTCATCTTTATGTGTATGTTAATTATAAATTTATCTTTTATTCTCTAGATTTGAAAACTGATGGTAATTAGAAATTTATTATTAACCCATTCAGGACCCTTGATACTATCAAAGTAATCTGCTTTTTATAATAAATAGATGTTATCACTTTCATTCATATTGGAATTTTTCCTAAACGAATCAAAGTCTGAAAATGAATGAATCAGTTTAGATAAATGTATAAATGAAATGAAGGAATTGATAAGTCTGAATAAGATTAATGGTATTAAACATGTATTATTTCAAAATAATTTTTTCATAAATAATCTTTAGGGACTTAAAATAATCTTGATTGGATAAAGTTCAATCTCTTTCAAACTATAAAAATATACGCCTTCTAGCGTTTTATCTCTTTACAAAATCTAACACAAACAAAGCAAAAATTATTGAATGCTTGACTTTATAGCACTAGTTATTATCTTTTTACATAATCAACTGAAAAAATTATTTTTATCTATAAAGAGTAGAAAGACATGAGGTTTATGAAATATCTTAAATGTTTTCGTTTCAGTTATTTACAGCGAGGTGATAACTAAATTCAAACACGCTAAAGTTCGCTTAATTTTTTCAAAGATTCTAATCCTTCGCCCTATTTTATAAAATTACAGCTGTAAATTCATTAGTATCCAGTTTTAAAGTTGTATAAAATGTTTAGATTTTGAGACGAACTTATAAATGCCTTCAGAGGATATAGTCAACACCTAAATCTTTAACCAAATCCTCAAGCTTCAATACTATACCAGTGTTAAAAAAAATGTGATGTTTTATGTAGAAATGTATTTCTAAAAATTAACTTGAAGGAAAAATCACTTATTCATTATAAAAGAACATGTTTTTAAAGGGGTACAAAATAGAATTTAAATTAAAATGTGATTTAATTAAAAATATAATTTGGATATTATTTTCAAATGTTAAAATGAATAAATTAAAATCAATACAAAAATTGAATACACTAATAGTTTGCTAAAAAATTCACTTATTCAATTTAAAAGATCATGTTTTTATAAGAAGACTAAACAGAATTTGCATTAAAATTGGATTTCATTAAAAATGAGATTTCGATATTATTTTTAGATATCTAAAACTTCCAAATAAATTAAAATCATTATAAAAATTGAATGCACTAATAGTTTGCTTTGACGAAATATGATTTCGAAACCTGCAATTTCGTCCCCTGCATCGTTTCTGATATACAGCAATCCTTATTTTAATTATATATAACAAATAA
>JAOUZG010025323.1:1001725-1033960 GCA_026289955.1 Argiope argentata
AAATTCAAATCTTGCATTACTTTTGAGATATCCTTTACATACTTTCCATTAACCCCTTGAACGACAATTTATTTTCACTCAGCGCTGCTCTGGCAGACGATTTAATTTTCTTAGTTTTAAGAGGAGGGATTGATGTAGAAACTTACGGTTTGATAGCTCAAATAGTTTGTTATTATTAAAAATAATATTTGTTTCACACATTTATATGAATGTTTATTGTGATATATAAGAATATAATTAGTGTCGGTTAATTTGTCATTAATGTTCAACAAAAATATAACAGTTTTACATAGTATTTAACGAAATTGAGGACTCGTTTCGACATTTATACATTTAGATTTGTACAAAATACATTCAAACGATAACTAGAAGCATGCACACAAGTATATCAAAGCAATAGACTAGATACGACTTACGCATACTTCTCTCAAAAAAAGTATCAAACCTGAATAATTTCTGGTGAGTCCAGCTCGTCATTGTCAGTTTGTTCAGAAAAGTTTATGACGAGCTGGACTCTTCATTTCCGTTCAAGGGGTTAATTTAAAGAAACTGGTATTTGGAAACAAGTTTCGTGTTCTGTATATAAAAATGAGATTACACAGAATAGCCGAAGTCACAGAATGTTTTCAAAAAATACTAAAGTCATTTGAGGGCAGGAGGTGTCAACCCCTTATAAGAAAATTAAAGGCAACACATTTTTTTTCACGTGTAAAATACTGTGTCCTTCAAAATGCTAATACTTCCAAGACAGCTATCATTTTCGTCATTTTCAAAAATACAATAGGAAAATCAATTACTTTTTATGAATGTAATAATTGCAAATGCCTAAATTGTAACCGAAATAACTTTCAACAGTTTATAAAGCGGTTTCTTAGAAAACTTTAATCATATTCAGCAGAGTACAAAATCTTGAAAACTGATTTATTTCTTACAATCAGGCAAGAATTTAAATAGATACCCCGTCATAAAGAGGTATTTAAATTTATTTTTGATTTAGTGATATTCTCAGATATCCTTCAGGATTATATAAGTTTATTGCCTATTATCCTTGAAATTCTGCAGCAGCATATCTCTTGTCCTTTAAAGGCTTTTATCGTTCATGACTTCCGATGAATCGTAAAAGCTGAGTCTATAAATCTTAATTTAGGATTTTTCCTGAAATAATTGTTGCCTTAGCTCAGAAGAGAATGATTATTTCAGGGGGAGTACAAATTTTATCATGCATTTTTATTTCTTTATTTTTTATTTTTAAATTAAGTTAAATATAGATAATAAAAACGAAATAGAAAAAGAGTGGAGTGAAGAAAAAGAACCATCCATCATATATTAAAATTTTCAAATTTTTTCAAGAAAAAAAAATGCAATTACAGATTAAAAATTGAATGTTTCCTCAGTAATACATCTTTCTGCAAATTATCTAAAGAAATTTATTTATCTCTAAAGATATCCATCTAAAACTATGTATTATATGGGCAATAATATGCTCTGAAATTAAATGAAATCAAGTAGCAAAATTTCGAATATTTTTAGCTCAAAGTGTACTAAAATGCTGGGGAAAAACTTCAGAAGTAAGTACTTAATATCAAAAATTTTAATATGAGCAAATATTTGTTGTTCAGAGCTCAAGAACTTAATTCTTAAGGCGTTTTGTACAGTTCATACATGCACGCCACAGTTTGCAGACGGTATACAACCTATAATTATTATCATGCCAAAAATTCTTTAAATGATTTTCCAACAAAAATACCGAGGTTGAATATTGTGTCGCTTATGATACTTTCTAATATATATTACAAGTAAGAAAATAATGAAAGAAAAGTTTAATTTTCAATTTATGAAAGGGAAGAGAAATTAACTAATTCTCTAGAATTATTATTTAGATCAATAAAAATTTCTATAGGTAGATAAGGATACATTAAATTTACTGTTATTTTGATAGTACTGGAAATAATAGGGTATTTCTTTATAATGATATCATCTCATGCAACTTCAAAAACAAATAATAAATTAACTGCACTTATCATCCAACATTCATATGCATACTATTTCTTCACTTTTTTTAGCTTTAAAAATAAACTTGATGTTTCAAAATGATAGCATTATGGCGACATTATAAATTTCTTCATTTTGCAATCATCTAAATTTCTTTCCAAGATATAAGATTGCTCAAATGCCTCAGTAGATAATATTTTACAAAATTAATTAACTAATTACTAATTATTAAAAATTAATTGATTGATTATTAAGAAAAAAATTACTTTCAACAAAAGGTATTTTTAAAGAAAAAATGAAACCTAACTCCTTTAAATTATATTATTTCGAATTTTTTAAGCATAGAAATATGTCCACAATTAAAATAAAATATCATTAACTATTTTAATAAATTTTATTATTATTATTTTAATTATTATTTTAATAAATTTGAAAATTTTATGAATTATATTTTTATCCAAAACAAGAGTCAGATTTCTATATACTGGAAGTGGCCAAAATAATATTTTAAACAAATTTCTTCCTTAATCCTTTTGAGGGCCGTGGAAAATATGCTTCCTACCAGAGTTTTGAGTTTTTGTATGAAATTATGTAGATTGGCCCAAATTTTGACAAATTTTGAAATTAGATAAAAACTTGGATGTTTCAGTTCCTTATCTCACATACAATGGTATATCTTGGTTTGTTACTTAATTATTAACCAGCGGGTGACCGAGCTCCACTCGGAGAAAACAGGTATCGAAGCTAACTCAAATATTTAAATTTTCAATTGTGATTTATCAAAACAATACATGCCATAAGAAAATTTGTGAAACCATTGGTGAAAAGATAACCGGGCATATTGGCTATAGATGGCAGCACGTTACCACTTGAAAATTTAAGTAGCCATTATGGCGAACTAATAAAGTTTGAAAATATCCTATCTGTAACTCCGAACTGCTCAACCGTAGCGCTTCAAAACTGGCGCCAATCGATTCATCTTCGCCAAAAACCCCAGTCCCCCAAGTTTACCGGAGTTTATTAATTCTGGAGCGATTTTCGACTTGACAACCATTCCTCGTATTATAGTATAAGATTAACCTTATTAATTAATTAATACAAATAAATTTATTTAATAAGTTAAATAAATTACTTTACTTAAGCCACTCTTAATCCTAAAACTATTTTAATATACCATGATTAGAAAGAAATGGCCTTTGAAAGGATTAACTTAATTTAAACAAATAATTTTCAAACAAAGTCCAATATATAATCTGTTAATATATTTCATAAAAATAAAAAAAGAACATTATGACTTTTAATCTAAAATTACTTGCAGTCACCATAAAAGTCCACCATTTTTAATATTCATATCATTCATCAAAGTAACAAATCGTCTTTCGATTGCTACAAACGTAAATATATGCTTCCATTAAATATCAATGCTGTGGGACGAACGGTCAATGTCTTTACGACAAATTCCTCCTACATATATTATTCACTCAGCTTTAGACAGAAGCGTTAGTTTGATTAGATTATCCGCTCAGGATATTCCGGGGAGATTAAAAGTACGATCATTTAATGAATGTAATAGGAAGGGCATGAATTTCTGTTGCAACTTCCGTCCTTCTCTTCCGTTTATTTACGCGTCTGCAATTTTCGAAGTTAATTTCCCAGTAAGACTTTCTTTGTATGAGCTGTCCCACATATTTTGTAAACTTTCTTTCACCGTAATCCTAAATCATGTGGCATTTTGAAATTCAGTTTCTTTATGTCGTGCTAGATGTTTGAATTTTGGTTTGCTTCTGTATTAAAAAAGATAAATACTATTTTGATATTTTCAGAATTTAATTCTCAATATTTAAATAATTTATTTAAAATGTAACTCCCTAAAATGTCACCATCCAGTACAAAATTTTTGAAAAAAATTATTTTCATAGTTTATAATAGGATAGATTGGAATATAATTCAGCTCCTGTAAACGTTTTTGTTTTAGTAGGTAGAAGAAAGTTCGCTGTATTAATTATTTTTTTGCTGTGTATCTATTGTAACATTAGCTGATTTATGTATATCACTTCAGATTTTTAGTGCCACCGCAACTAAAAGGTTAAGCCTCTTATCTTTCTTTAATTGAATTTCTCTGGCTAGTTTTGCAATTTTGGTGAAATAAAACGTGATCAGTGCCAATACCAATGTTGAATTTTGAATTCTTTGCTCGATTTTAACTTTCAGTGATAAAATAATTATTTCCCTGCTTTTAATTTTTCACAATTATAAAAACATTTTTACTTGTATACTAATTAAAAAGCATTTTTACTTGTAAAACTAAAACAAAATTATTTAATTTTTTTACCTCTTAATCTTGAATTTTTAATTCATTATTAGAGTAAATATTAAGAAATCTTATAACAATTTTTTTCTTCAAAAATCCATATTCAGGTGGCGCCACGCATATGAAATCAAAATTAAATTACATTAATTGATTATGTGACAGATAAACTTCAAAATACTAAAACTCATTAATATTTAAAGTATACCAGCTATCAAGATTTTAAAATTTTAGTAATTAAGAATCTGAGCGAAAAATTACAATAAAAATTTCATCTCTATATATGAGAAATAAATCAAGTTAAATAAAAATTTGTAAAAGAACCAAAATCCCATAATAAAAGTTACAAATATTCATTTCCTTCGAAATCTTGAAAAATTCTTCTGTCATATAAAGGTAGCTTTATTATCTTGCAAGATTTAAGTAATTATTTATTTCTATTTTCTATAATTCTAGTTATTGATGAAGTTTATACATAATTATAAATTCAGATATCTTATTTAAAATTTTTTAATTAATTAACTCGTATTTTAATCTCTAAGAAAAAATATTTGCTTTGAGAATCTGAAATCTACTTTAAGAGTCCTACTAAAAGAATAATTGTGTCCATAATTATGTATGCGTCATTTTGCATCTCTGATACCTTTCGTAGAAAGAATACACTGCAATTAAATAATTCGAAAATCTTTCAAGCATGTGAAAAAAAAATTCCCTCTCAAATATAGTAGGGACCATTCAATAGAAAATTTGAATAGATTGCATATTTGAGAACTAATGATACTTGGGGGGGGGGAAAGAAAATTGATTGAAAAAGGTATATTTATTTTTCTTCCCAATTACATTTTACTCCAGCATCAATGATGAATGATTCTCAGCGTTTATCATTGAATAAGCTTTTCCACTGACATTACTTTCCATTTATCATAAAATATAACGATCCATTTAATTACATTTAATTTCAGAGATCGTATTTCAAGTTAATTCGCCTGTAGAAAATTAACTGTGAAATCAATAACTGTGACTCAATGAAAAAATTTAATGAAGGCATTTAAATATCCATACAGCCTAATCAACTTGAAGGCGTACTAAAGATAATCCTAACACTCCTTTCTTATATATTGATTGACGTCAAATGTTTGGCAGCTAGAGGGACAGTGTTTTAAATTTTTAAGTAAATGCGGGAATTTTCTACGCCAGTTGGGTAACGAAAATCGACAAAGAAAATTTTCATTTCCTTTATTCTATCTTATTTTAATTCAAAAATACTTCAGTATTAATAAGAAAAAAAGAGATTAATTAACAATGTTTAATTCATAATGCCTCAAACACTAAGAAAATAAAAAGAATCTTTTAATACATAAATCCTTTCAAGAATAAAATAAACACATTTAAAGTTCTTCATGCCACATTTATATATAGAAAAAAGAGTTTTTATCTTTAAGAACAACAATAAAACAACTTTATATCAGAACACAATCAATAGAAACAAAAAAAATGAAACACCATCAAATAAAAATGAACAAAATGATATTTACACACGTTTGGAAAAATATTTTAATCAGTATAAGCAGAATAAAAGCAACTATTTTCTTTCTTTATATTTTTAAACTTCCTGTTTTCTAAGAATAAATAAATGAAAACTAACTTACTAAACACCCCCTAAACTTTAAAATTATTGACTGACTTCACATATTTCTTTCTAAACACACCAAAATTGATTATCTGCAATCTTACTTATTTGGTGGGGAGGGAAAATGAAGATTTTTGGCGGGAAAGTAAGAAAAATGACGTTTTAAATATTTTCCTCGCAGTTTTTTCCGTTTTTTTTCCATAAGAAACTTCCTCGTGTCTTCACGAAAATATTTTTAAGAATTAGCCGAATCGGTCGAGCCATTCTCTAGTTTTGCACTTAGCAACGCATTTGGCGATTCATTTTTATTTATATATATATAGGAAGAGTGTGATCTAATAGTAATAATTGAAAAAGCAAAAGCGCGATGATTACATACATGTATCATCATCTATTTTTATTCTTTCTTTGCAAATAACATATAAAATATTCTTTTCTTTTAAGAAGATCAACTGTTCAAACTACCTTACACTAATTTGAGTTTTGCCAAGTATATTTTTTGTATAAGAAGATGCTCTAGGCGTTGTACAATTCTTACTGTTGATTAAAAAAATTAATATAGATTAAAATATTTTAAATCGAAAAGAAACTTATATCTTCAACCAGCCACTCTAACGAAATTTCTTTTCAATCGATGACTTCCCATTACGTTAGATAAAATCTTAGACGGACAATTTCAATACAGTAAATTGTCCGATTAAATTGAAATTTAAAAGAATATTGGGAAACATTTTGGATAGGATTATTTCATGATTTTTTAAAAAAAATTGATAGATTACTAATTATTGAAATTAATAAATCAAGAATAAGAAGGATCAAAGCAAAAATAATGAATACATGGTTATTTATAAATAGAGTATAAAACATAAATACTCAACTATAATTTTTTTACAAGAATACAGAGGACTTAATCAATACAACACCCGAATAAAAGGAAAATATCAAGCCACATACCATCTATTACCAATAATTTCTTACCTTTATTTATCCTGGCAACATTTTTTTCCTTTTACAAATTTATTTAATGCATTTTGAAATTAATTTAAACATATACATGTGAGAATAAACCATTTATTTCATTCCAAACACATAGGATGAAATATGAAAAGAATAAAAGCTTTAATTTTAAAATACATTAGATATATTTGCAAAGGGAAAGAAAAAGAATTTTATACACACAGCGTAAAATAAATGGTTATTAGTTATAGACGATATGAAAGAAGGCATTTATGCATTCTTCCACCCTTTTCCAAATGAACTTCATTTGGATTTATTATTCAACATTTAATTCTTCAAATAGGTGTTTTTAAAATAAATATTAGCGATTTATATATTTTCTTTAATTTTAAAATATTAAGGGATTAAATACTTAAAAGAGGAAAGTTATTCTAGAAAACTAAATAAAATCTTTATAAATTTCCAAATATCAGCATTATTATTATTATACAAGTGTGTTAAACTTGATGTTTCTGGTACTTGATATCAAGTGCACACAAACAGTTTTTGATCGACACAGTTTTTATGAAATTTTCAAAATATTAAATATATATATATATGGAATGCTCATTTTCTTTCCTTTTCATAATTCAAACACTTCCAATGACAAGCTGAGACATTAAAAATATTCATTAAGATAATTTCATTCTTATCAGAAAAAATAATTTGAAATGTTATTTACATAAAAATTTGTTTGATAAATTAAAATTAAAAATTATTCTTATCAAACTATGGAATTCTGAAAGATTAACTATAAAGCTTATTTTTCGTAACTAAACATTTTATTGAAATAGCGATTTTAATCGAATGCACTGAAAATCGATTTAAACATTTTTTTTAAAATTAGATGGACAAAACCATCAAATTCATAATTACACAAAACTATTAACACTTTTCTTCTTATGAATAATTTGGAGCAATATGAATAAATGATTATGAATAATTTCAAATTCATTCCGAATCTAAAACATTTTCAAAAGATGATTAGGCGTTAAAGTTTGCCACGCTTTTAAATTTAAACTTTATCACGACAATGATTTTGAACGAATAGAAAATATTTAATAAGTATTTCAATCGTTTTGGGAATTGAATTTTATCAACCATATATATGCGATTCTAAAGTCTCGTTATTAAAAAGAAAATAAACAACATGTAGGTTCTATTAAATCATAAATAGGAAAAATATTACAATTATTCATTGTACCTATATTATCAGTCGTCACTATATTAGAGTTTCTATTCAGTAGCATTACAACTAAAAAAATAGTAATTTTAAACCCAAAAACATAAATTTTGTTTTATTTTATACATCAAACTGAAATAATCACTTAAAGGATGACACAATAACAAAAGTAATGTACAGAATTATAGCATGAGCAACAATATGTCTGAAATGCATAAAGTTCTCCTTTCATATAAAAACCATCTTTTCAATTTTAGTGGCCATTTAAAAATAAATTTGATTCTAAAATTAAGTTGAAAATACGATTTCTATTACAAATAATAATCCTACTAATTAAGTTGTGTGATTATATTTAGGGAAATATTTCTTTTAAAAGAACCATGCTTGTGAAACAGGGAAATAATAATTGACTACCAACTCTACTACAAAAATTAAAAATTGGTTTCAAAAGTGTCAAAATTTGCTCTTAATTATTATTAGAAGAAACCAAAATATATTTGAAATCTTAAAAAAGGTAAAAATTTGTTTAAGGCAAACAATTAAAGGACAAAAAATAATTATGCGAGCATTTATAAAAATGCTTTTATTCAACGATGTTTTTTTTAAATATCAAATAGTTATTTCAATTAATTTACAAGGGAAAATTCAGTTCAAATGTTTTTTTTGTGTTCACATATTTCTTCATTTCTTTAATTGGGAAATAAAAAAACTATATCGCTAGAAATCGAAAAAGTTGAAAAATTATTGCATCTAAAATGTATTCCTATATTTCAATTATTCATACAGGAAAACCTTAATTTAATTTCATTTTTCTGGAATTCATATTTCTATTTTTTTGTACATATTTTAAAAAAACTATTGAAATACATAATTTATGAAACTCTCTGTTTATGAAATATAAATCAAATATAAGGACAAATAAAAGACACACAGTTAAAAAGGAAACCTATCACACTCATTATTGGCCCTTTATTTAATAATAAAAGATAAAATTATTTAAAAGAATTTATGATTTATAAATTTTATGAAAAATATGTCATCATTTTTTATTGTATTCATATACTCCTCTAATCTAATTGTGTCTTGCTTTTTCTTATTTTATGTTTTTATTACCTAATAATGAAGTATATTTGACGATAAATATAAATGTTTCGATCAAATCCCTACTCTAACAAGTTATTAACTCTTATTTTTTCTATCCAACAACTTTAAAGAAAACTTTAATTGTCGTATAACCTTTTATTGTTGTATAATATACTTCCGAGCATCTTTAATAAGTTGAGTACTATGTCATACATTAAAATAAAACAGGCATCTTTAAAATAAATATCACATTAAACATGTACTTCAGAAACATTGATTCGAGTTTTTCTGCTTTCAAAGTGAATTTAATATTATTCTAAAAAGATAATATTTTTAAAATATACACTAAGTGACAAAAGTCATGGGATAGCAATATGCAAATATACAGATGGCAGTAGTATTGCAACGAAAAAGTATAAATGAGCAGTTCGTTTTCCAGAGCTTTCATTTGTGTTCAAGTTATTCATGTGAACAGGTTTTTCGTGATTTATGGCGGCACGACGAGAATTAACAGACTTTGAACGTGGAATGTTAGTTGGAGCTAGACGCATGGGTCATTCCATTGCGGATATCGTTAGTGAATTCAATATTCCGAGATCAACAGTATCAAGAGTGTGCCGAGAGTATGAAATTTCAGGCATCCCATCCCATCACGAACAGCGCAGTGGGCGACCACCTGCACTTAACGACCGAGACCACCGACGCCTGTGTAGAATGGTCAATGTTAATAGACACGCAACACTTCGTCAAATTACTGCAGGAATCAATGTGGGACTACGAGGGACGTGTCCGATAGGACTGTGCGGCGAAATTTGTCTTCCTTGTTCTATGACAGCAGAAGACCGACTCAAGTGCCTTTACTGACAGCACGACATCGCCTGCAGCTACTCTCCTGGGCTCGTGAGCATATCGACTGTTTCCTAGACCAGTGGAAAACCGTGGTGTGGTCAGATGAGTCACGATTTCAGTTGTTACGAGCTGATGTTGGAGTTCGAGTGTGGCGCAGACCCCACGAAGCCATGGACCCAAACTGTCAGCAGGCACTGTTCAAGCTGGTGGAGGCTGCATATTGTTGGGGGCTGTTTTTACATGGCATGGACTCGGTCCTCTGCTGCTACTGAACCGATCATTGACTGGAAATGGTTATGTTCAGCTGCTTGCAGATCACTTGCAGCCATTCATGGACTTCACGTACCCACACAACGATGGGATTTTTATGGATGGCAATGCGCCATGTCACCGGGGCCAGAACTGTTCGCGATTGGTTTGAAGAACATTCCGGACAGTTTCAGCGCATGATCTGGCCTCCTAGATCGCCCGATATGAATCTCATCGAGCATTTATTGGACATCATCGAAAGGTGCGTTCGTGCCCAAACTCCTGCACCATCCACACTTTCACACTCCATGACACGTCGAGTTGTTGCACTTCGCCGGGCAAAAGGAGGACCGATACGATATTAACAGTCATCCCATGACTTTTGTCACTTCATTGAATAATACATTTCTTATATAGCAATTTTAAAAAAAGGATTTACTTTTAGAAAATAATTATTACTCTTCCTAATAAAGTAAAAGCATGTTTACATGATAAGAAAAATGTGATGAAACTGGTTCTGAATTTTTCATTTAATTGAAAAACATAAACTGTATACTTAAGACTATTGTATTTTCAAACCAAGAGATAAAACATTATCCCTGGTATGCATCTTATACAATATATCCTCTGTGAAATAACGTAAAGTTCAAGAAAGAGGCAGGGCACCTAAGTAAATGTCTCCCTCATGAGCAGAACACAGTTCAAAAGGACGCTACTCTTCTCAAAGAGTCTCATGTGCAAATTCAAATCAGGGTGTTAATTAAGCAGAAACAAGCTAATCTGAAAATTAGGTATTTTAGCAGAATAATTATTTTAACTTTATAAGATATCTTATTTTGTCACAGTAATGCAAATTGTAACTAATAGCCATTTAGATAATTTAGGCTCTTAATTTTAAATTGCTCCGTGTGATATTTATTTCATAAAGTGACTTTTCAAATTGCAGAATGAAATTTGATAATACAATAATCAATTTTGGAACGATGCAGAATTGTATATATTTTATGTGTAATGCCTTACGGGAATAAATATATTGAAAATTTATTAAGGGAGAATGTGAAAATATAATAACACAAAATGAGTCAAAAATTCAAAAACTGAATCCGATTAATTAAAGAACATTTTATTAATATGCTATGAAAAAAAGATAAAAAGATAAAAAATGAAATCTGCTGTGCATATTCAAATGTATCATATCAGAACATAATTTCTTGAACAGCCAAGCTTCTCGTGCTAGTACAAGTTAAATTATATTTTGATTCATTGTAATTGTTTCATTGAATGTGTTTCTTTAGTATTGAAAGCGATCCAAAAGACTTTGTCTCGCTTTGGTGGTCTATAAAAAATATCACATTTCCTTTCATATAATCACGCGTTCAAAATGACATTTTTCCATGTTTTATTTGTTGTAGTCATTAACTTATTTTTTAATCAGAGCTTTTGTAAATGCAATGGCAGCACGTAATTAAAAACTTATTTTTTGAAATATTTTGTAAAGATAATGAAAATTTTATTTTTCACCTACGGATTTTGGTTAACACCAAAAACCTCATCCCCAAAACAACATTATTTTCTGACATGATAAAAAACAACGAACTTAAGTAATCTCTCCGCCATTTCAATAAAGAGAAAATTAAGTCATATCTTTGCTTAAGTCTTTTCCTGTTGCATTTTTCTTCATTTCCTGAAATGTGTAACACTCAAACAAAAGAGAAAACCCCCAGGAATCGAAATAACACCTTCAGCGTGATTACCACTGTTCTGGTTCCCAAAGTAACAACAAACACCAACAGATAAATAAAAAAAGTTCCCAGCACCGGCCATTACCAAGATTTATTCTGGAATTCTTCCGACTTTCCTAGCAAACGATTTTTGCCCATTGTCGCGCCTCCAAGGGAAGGGCTGGCTTATTCGTAGAAAATTGCAACACTCACCTCGACGGGAAACAAAACAAGGGTTTGTCCTGGTAAGGCTTTGGCGGATAAATGGAAAGCCAATACAGCTCACTTTTCTTTGTTTGGAAAGGGTGCATCAAAGAAGTAAGCTAGTGACACAACATTTCAAATCGAATTCGAAGGAAATATTCTTTGAACTTTTGTTCAGCTTTTGCCTCAAACATCTTTAAAAAAAGTTTGCAGAAAAAAATTGGTATTTTTTATCATCCCAGAGCATGATCTTATTTTTGGGATGAAGATTTTTGGCGTCAACATAAAATTCGTTGGCGAAAAATAAAAATTGTATTATCTGTACAAGCATCTCAAAGAATCAGCTTTTAATAACGTGCTGCCATTGCATTTACAGAAGCTCTGTTTAAAAATAAGTTAATTACTACAACAAATAAAACCTGGAAAATGTTATTTGAGCACGCGTTTATATGAAATGAAATGTGATTTTCTTTTTAAACAATAAATGCGAGACAAAGTTTTTTGGATCGTTTGCAACACTAAAGTGAATCATTCAATGAAACAATTAAAATGAATAAAATTATAATTTAACTTGCGTGAGCACGTGGTGCTTGGCCGTTCAAGAAATGTTATTCTGACATGATGCATTGAAATATGCATAGCAGATTTCATTTTGATCTTTTTAAAATCTGATTTCCGTTTTAAATCTTGTTTCCTAAATATAGACTTATTAATTCGCAATTAATAAACTATAGGAACATTTGGAAATTAATCACATGGATTTAGTATTCTTTTGAATATCTATACAAATGATATGGCAGTGGGTGCGTATTTGTGTGTGAGTATGTGTGTGTACGTATGTGTCTTTCATCTGAAATCCCTAGTATTATGTATTAAATAATAATATTCTTATTTAGCATAATACAAACATTTTTTTCGTAAAAGCAAAATAATAAATACAAAAATTTCATCTATCAAAGAAATTTTTAAAAATTTGTATACCAATTATAAATTAAATCAACTATTTCGAGAAAATTAGAAAAAAAAGACTATTCTATTGTAGTGTTTATTATAGTCCACTTCATGTACTAAATTTAATTTTATCTTATCATGTTTAGTTTCATATCCCGAATGCAATTACATTAACAACAAAATTGTAAATCAGATTTGTTTATCAAACTGCAAAATACAAAGAGAAACAATTTTTTCATTGCCACTCAAATTTCATTTAATAATCTAATAGCATTAATAAACATTTCATTTATTCTAATTTTGATTTTTACCTAAAAAGGTGTCCAGATCTCATTTTTGTGCCATCAAGCTATAATATAATCCAATCTCTGGTTTCCTGTAATGAAATTATTCATTGTGAAAAGATTCAATTATAATTATCGACCGCATAAATATTTGACCAACGTCAAGATTAGCATTTTCGTCCACTTTTTGGAGAGTTGTCATGTTTCTAAACTACTTACTATACATCGCCAAATTTATTTTATGAGGCGGAGGAATCTGTGCTAATATTCTTGGTTTTTGACTAAAAATTAATTAGATAGTTTTTTTATGCATACTAATATATGATAATAGAACTATTATTTTATGGATCTCATTTTATTGTGGAAAAGTAAGAAATGAACTGGTTTTTAAAAACTGAATTTTTTACGTGGAATTTCTAAACGAAAAGTTATAACCAGGAATGCTGTTCTAGAATTTTTATATGAATTGAGGAGGAAAATATTATAAAATATATCATAAAAGTATGAATTTATTTTAATAAAAGGGACGTAATTGGTAGAATGTCGGAAATAAGAATATTACAATTAAATATAGGTTAATCAAAAATTGTGTATTTTACGCATGTTTAGTTTTCCTTTCCTGCCAATCATTTTACGCTTTAGCTTAAACTGCACTTAAATTTTATAGAGCAAGCTTGTGTGTGTGTTTTTTTCGAGATTTCATTTATTTTTATATTTCCAAATAGTGCGTGTTAAATCAGATGTCATCCTTGTCATCGGACCTCTGTTCAAAACTGAGTCCGGCCCAAAATATCCCTGGTAATGCCTTAAAATGGATCGTTAATATAAATCTTAATGCAATCCAACTTAAATATTTATATATTATGAGGGTGCTAAAAATATTAAAAATGGCATAATTTTTCGTTCCTTCCCTTCTTCTTTTAACATACATGTAATTACTTTTTATTACAGCTTAAACCACACCCAGAAGTGCATTATTAAATGACAAAAGTACAATTTGAGAATGGAAAGATAAGACCATAAATATGAAATTTATATTTTTATATAATTTAGTTTTCCAATGTTACATTCAACCAATTTTAATAATATATTTATCAGAATGATGTCAATACACATAATTTAGAGTTAAATTGATAGATGGGTCCTGCAATCACGTGATAAATGTAAAACAACACGCATCAAAATACCATCCATACGAATAATAATCCAGATAATCATCCAGACAAATAATTTTCTATATAAAACCCTCACGAGCATGCAACCACTTTACATTGTTTTATGATTCTTCTTTTTTCCATTTTCTGCAAACTTTTATGAATAAAAAAAGTCTTTCTTTTTGCTTTTGTTTCTCATAATTTGATAAAAGACCTATAATTGTCCGAAAAAGCCTTTTTACGGCTTTCCTCTTAGAAATTCTGAAGTATTAAAAACTTAAAGTGACAATTCGATGATAAGCTTTTAAGGCCTCGTCGCCTTATTCACACTATAAACACTTTATGCATTAAAGATTTTTAAACAATGATCTATTACTAAATATTACTGCGTATAAATATGCATTGCTGAACTCTGATGCACATCATTAAAAAAGTTTTTTTAATAAAAAGTTATCTTATAAAAAATTTCAATAAAAATAATTAAAATTCTAAGACAAAATAAAAAGTGTAAATACAATCTTTTCTGGTAACACTTGATGCTTTTAACTAATAATTGATTACTATCCCAAAAATGACATTAAATAAATTTAAACACATTTTAGGAAGAAATAAAAACTGAAGTTTAGTTTAGTTACCTTAACGTCTTGTTTTAAAACAAAACCAAAGGTATTTTGAGAGAATCCTCGTAATTTTGAATATAAATCATATGATGTAGTTTTCACCGCCGGGATATCTTGGTTGGTAGAGCATTGGAGTCCTACTCCTTAGGCTACGAGTTCGAAACTTACCGGATAAAAGATTCCCCGAGTGTGTATCGGCTGGCGCTTGTTAAATCTCTGGTGGGCGCAAAGTCCTTCAGGTTGCGAGTAATACCACTGTGGGTACTGGGTCAGAGGTGATTGTTCCCTGTACCAGGTCTAAATTACGATCTGAGATGAGTGAATGAATATGCATGAATGAGAGTCCTCCCTGTAAAAAGGGTTGTGACGTGTGTGTAGCTAATTCGTACTCTTGGGTCTAGTTGACGCTACTTGTAAAACAAGAGACGCATATCTCCGGCTTAAAATCTGCGGATGTATCAGCGGGGCTTCTCCATGGCTAATGCCATAAGTAACAACAACAGCACACCTGAGCTGGCACTCTCTCTCCAAACTTCCACACTACACCAGCGGAGGAACATTTGGTCTCAACTGATTTAACGTATTTCAGAACTGATTATATGATGGTTTTTCAATATAATTGGATCTCGAACTGGGAACCACCCGGATCCAAAGCCGAGATCTTAACACCAAGGCAATAAGCATGGGCATGAAGTTCAAATATAAGAATAAGATTTATGTTGCATTAAAAATATAAATTTAAACAACGAAAGAAATATCTTTCCTATCAGCATATGCTTCATACAAAGAAAATTTAAAATTTATTTGAGAAAGTAACTTGCGAGGTCTATAAACCATCTACACAACAATAACAAAAAGTTTTTTTTTATTTCACCATCTTGCATTGATTATCATTAAAGCAGAATTAAAGCAACTTTAAAATATTTGCCAAATTCCTCGGAAAAAATATCGGAAAGTTGACTTAAAATTTAAGCAGTTTGTAATATTTCGTAATAAAATATTGCTGCAAACATAAATTGGTTTTGGTTCAATTTTGTTATGCATGAGGATAAAAAGTTTTATTATTCTATATGTTAAACTGACGAAAGCTCCTAAAGCCCTCTCCCTTTCTAAGAAATATGAATTGAGCCTAAACAAGGCGGTTTCAAATTACAGTCTGCATGCATAAAACATTAACATCCCCTTATTACTTTAACAAGAAAACGAAAACATCGGTTTAGTTTAACAAAGTATAAAACATTCTGTTTCCCGAGCGCAAATAACTTTGAGATAATGGCTCCACACTTTAATATTTAAAAAGATGCAATTTAGAATAAATTTCAGGAGAGAAAAAATATGATGCAGATTAGGCATTTTAACGAAAATTCGGAAATAGCAGGTAGAAATTATTAAAATTTATGAAAATTGAACTATGCTGTGCTATCAATACTAAGATAATATTTCCTTATAGAATTTTTTAATAATAATTCTAAAGTAGAGTTATATCTCTCTTTGGTCGATAATTAGCTTCATCTCTTATCACCATTACATTTTGTTTTCTGTTGTTTTTTATTTAACTTTGAATTCTAAGTTTTGGAATCATATTTTAAGAAATCGACATGTAGTCAGCCTTTATACTTACATTTGATTAATTAACAGCAAGTCATTAAACACCTATAAAAAAGATACTGATATGTTTTTAAGGCACAGAGATTTATATGAATTATTCTAATCACGAATACTTTCTTTCCTATTATTCTTATTCTGCGCGATTGTAATTCAATTGTTTTATTACTAAATATAGGATTTAACTAATTTTAAATTACAAATGTATTCTGCAATTTAGTTATTCCCTAACTTATGCAGTTTTTTCAACTACCGCAACTAAAACTTTAGGAGAAAATAAAATACTAAACTCGTCAAAAAAATTATTAAATCAGACCATATATTTATTTTATTCTGGTACTTTTCCATTAGCCGGGCGAAAGTGGAAAGTCGCCAAAGAAATTTAATGGAGTTATACATTATTTGATCCTTCGCTTTTCCCGGCTAACTGAAAAGTATCCTTATTCCTATTGATAATGGAGATTTTAAATAGATCTGTATAAATTTCTGAATTATAATAATTTTTGTATAAATTTATGAATTATTTTCAAAAATAATATAACTGACATAGGAGCATCTTTATAATACATTGCTTTGTAAATTCAATAAAGAAGTAAAATATAATAGAGTGAGTAAAATATAATAGAAAGTATAAACCAGTGACAATAATGGCTCCAGAAATTTCAAACCGTAAGCCAATAACATTTGGCTCCCGAAATTACAGGCAAGAATATCAGAGTCTTCCTAATCAGTATGGAGTTCAATTAGAACATTCTGGACCAACAAATTCCAAAGTAGCGAATAAACTTACCCAAAGGTTTAGACTTGGTCATTTCAATTTACCTCTATATATATCAAAGTCTTTTAGGTTAAATTAATTAATTGGGTCAAAAGGCTCTTTAAATCATTCTGATTTTATTGCAAACAAAGAATTAATATAAGTTCTATATTGCTTCACAGCATAGAATTGAGATAGAGAGAAAATAAATCGAAGAAATTTTGGACCAATCAAAGATCAGTGAGGATAAGTTGTCGTAGTAAAACAAAGTCAAGCTTTGAAGAGATTTTGCAAGTTAATTAAATCTCAATCAACAAAGTTTTAAAAAATTCTCCACCAATATATGGTGTTTATATTTCTTCGGTAGGATATAAAATTTCAATCTACTTTTAACTTTTAAACGCAAGTCAAAAGATAACAAAGGAAATCTACTTCAAACAATGATAAGTAATGTAAGACAACGAGTATGCAATGTATTAGTAATGTAAGGCCTTAGTAATGTAAAACAACGCAAGATGAAAACCGACTAATTTTGGTTTTTAAAAAAAAGTTGCTTTTCCATCAGGACAATGTCATATACTGTAAGTATGATGTTTGATATAAGAGTTGGAAAATTTGAAAGGAAAATGATGCTGGCTCAACAATGCTCGTCAAACGTTGCTCGATCTGCTAATTCATTTGAAAGGAACAAAATAATTTTTATAGCTTGGTATAAGGGCACAGTTGAAGAGTTTTCCATCAAGATCAAGTAATATAATACTTAAGGATTTTGTAAATGTATCAGAATGACTAGTGGAAATTGTAGAAAATACAACAAAGTTTGTTTTAGATATAAGAAAATAAGTTTTTAACATCTTAATTTTAAAAAACTAAAAAAGTATATAAAATCCGAATTTTTTATGATGTGACAAAAATAAAAATTCCAAATTGAACTTTAATGCCATATGTTCGAAATACTTTTTATCCGAAGAACAGCATCGTATAAATTCATATAAATTCCATTACGATATGTTCATATTAATTACTATTAAAGTACAGATATTTGTCGCAGAGGGCTGCTTATGCAGATTTGTTGTTGTTTCTTAATTCGAGTATAAAATTAACAAGTGTAATGCCAAATATTCTGGCATAATTTCAAAGAAAGATAAAAATGCTCAAAATAATTTTTATCTAAAGAACAACATTGTATAAATATCAAACTCATATAAATTCCATTACGATACGTTCATATTAATTACTATTAAAGTGCAGATATTTCTCGTAGAGAGCTGCTTATGCAGATTTGTTGTTTCTTAATTTGAGTATAAAATTAGCAAGTGTAATGCCAAATATTCTAGCATAATTTCAAAGAAAGACAAAAATGCTCAAAATTATGTTTATCTAAAGAACAGCATAGAAAATATCAAACTTATATAAATTCCATTACGATATGCTCATATTAATTACTATTAAAGTGCAGATATTTGCCGTAGAAGGCTGCTTGTGCAGATTTTTTGTTGTTTCTTAATTTGAGTACAAAATTAACAAGTGTAATCCCAAATATTCTAGTGTAATTTCAAAGGAAGACAAAAACTAAACTAAAAGTAAATTAATCATGCAAAAAAATGAGTAAGACTGCTTTGAGGTTAAATTCTAAAACAGAAAAATTCTATTCTAAATTTTGGACAAATAATATGCATAGAAGATTTTATTGATTTCAAAATAATATATTAAGTTAATAGTTGAAGTTTCAAGGTTAATAGTTGAAGGCATTTAAAAATTTTCACCCTATTACTTACTAAAACTTATTCCTATTTGCTGCCAAGTATAAATCAAGAAATTTTCGAATTTCTTATGAATAATGATAATAATTAATCAAAATAGTCTATTACCCCAAACTCCTAAGAGAGAAAATTTGCAAAAAATTATATAAATCTTTAACTCCATTAACACTCTTTTAAGAATAGTTTTCATCATATAAGGAAAAAACAGATTGTATAGTTGAAAAACTATTTCCAAAAAACAGTAAGGGCTTCCAAAGAAAGAAATTGGGTTGAGTTGTCCCAAAGAATATTTAAACTACCATTAATCTTTTCTCATTCGTGACGGAGAACTTAAAGGACATTTTGATTGCTAGTATTTGCATAATCTACTTAAAGTCGATGACGGTGCGAGAACTCAAATTAATTCAAAATTCTACGGCAAAGATAAATTAATGATACGAGAACACTCGACAGTTTGTTAGAAAACAAAGAAAAAGAAAAGAATTTTTAGTGAAGATGAGTCGTGATCTATCACTTAGCGTCAGAACGATGAATATGCCCTGCTTCATTTTGTGACGAGTTGCCCAGAAGTAAAAATATCGCTTCGGCAATTACAGGAGAGCACTTTTTTTAAGCAGCGCGTATAATTTAATTATAATCTGCAGAACTTTGGCTATTGTCATGGATAATTTACTGCCAGATATCTGGAGTTAAAAAGTAAAAATAAAGTTTTAGGCATTAACTATTTATTTGAGCCTAGAGAATATTCCTTCTTGGAAAATCTGGAGTAATTTCAGTTTTGAAATTTCTCGATGGATGAAGATATTATCGACGAATAAGTCGAAAATTACCTGATTTTAGAAAATAAGTAATATAAAATATTCATAGCATTTCAGTCCATTTTGTAATTAATAAAAATAAATTTTATTGTATTTTTCATTATTGTGAAAAAATGTCGAATATGTGTATGTAAGCTAATATTAAATTATTGACTAAAATCCATTGTTTCTTTACATAATTTTGACAATAGATTTGTTGAATAAAAGAAAACCACTTCCTTTGCTTCACTTTGCTTATACCTGCAAAGTAAAGTAAAAGTGTTTATTAACTATTTATTATCACACACATACTTTGTAACAAATATTCATTTTTATCATGTTCTTGCAATTGAAAATTTTTATGATACAAATTTAACCTTTTAATTAAGGTTGTTTTAAAACTACTTGTCAATAATTTAAATAATACGAAATTTACGTTTGTATTTTAGTGAAAATGAATGGAAATTGAAATATAATAATACTAATTTTTTACAACGTTGATTGTTTTTGAATTATTGTAGCTCAACTCTTTGAATAGTTATATATGTGACTTTTCGTTTTCCTTCATGTCATGTTGAATTTCGCTGGTTGTCACTTTCTTACAAATGAGTCCAGATGGAAAAGATAAAATGACAAAAGTAATCATAAACAATTTTAAAAAAAAGAAATAAGCCTTTTTTGTTCTTAAAAAGAATATAATTTGAAATAGAAAATATTTTCTGAAAGCTGTCTGTACAAAATTAGTTCTGACTAAATTACTGAATCTGAAACATTTATTTTATGGATAAATATTTATTTTATAGATTTATTTTATGGATATGGTGGATAAAATGTGATTTCTTTATGTATTAACAATACTTGACAATTGATTAGTTTTAGTTAATTAATTTCCTATTTTACACTTTCTATCCTATTCTCTGGGATATGTTTCTACATTATGTTTTTTTTCCTTATAAAAATTGTAACTAATTTATTACAGTTAAATTTCTTTTTTTATAATGCATATTTTCTCCTTAATTTTCTTATTTAGGAATATAAGTATAATATCCAAAATGAATTTATTGTTGTTTCAATTTTTATCTATTGGTCATATTTATTTGTAAAATTAAATTAAAATTATCAATCGTCTAAAGAAATAACTGTAGCAGTCTAGACAAATGCTTTATTCGATTATGGTTCAAAAGTGAATTTGCCAATAATCATAATTTCAGTCATTTTATTAATGATATTATTGATGAAACCGAAACAAAAAAGACCATTTTACACATTAATGGATTTTCTATCTCAATTTCATAATCGATGTTTTGAATATTTCACTACATGTAGTTAATAATTCAAGCAGCTATTTACTTCATATTTTAACATTTCATTACATTAGGATTGCAACTATTTATCACCATTACAGTTGCTGAGTTCTACCTATCAGATCCATACATTCAGTAATGAGCAGATTCAACCGGTATCTGGAATAGCATAAACCACGTATCTGATATGCAATTTTAATCATATTCATATCAAATCTATCGTCATTCTCGAATAATAGGTATTTATATGATAACAGATTCAATAAATATCATTTAATAATGAATAAGATGTATTTATGCGAAACCGATTTTTAGATTATGTAATTTAACAGAATAAAATCTAGTTTTTAAGCAAAAACAATACAATATACAATATTTTGAGCTAAATATCCTAAAAGATGGAAATAGAGTACTACAATTTCGTACAATGTTTACATTTTTACAGGATTTTATAAAATTTTCATTTTTGAATTGTTATACCCTTTCTGAAAAGTATATATGAATCACTAATTTAATCGCTTGAATCCTATGTAGATATATTTTTGAAAAAATTCATTTAATAAATATTCGGCTTACTGTACTCATGTACTTCGGGAAAAAAGAAATCTGGATAAAAAAAATTGAAGACTTTCTTTAATTGAAATGCTTTTCAGCAGAAAGAATTCTCAACAACAAATGCATTGTCATCTCAATATATTGAGAAAAACATAATTCATATATAGTGGATATATTCGAGGTGCAGATACTTCACTTCCATCTTCCTCGTATAAAGTAAGATAATACTAAGCAACTTTTTATTCTTTTATTTAAAGTAGAAGACATTTATGGGAGTGCATATATGACGAAAAAATGAAAAAGGTGTGAATCTCATGGAACAATGAAATGTATTGCCTATGACAAAGAACATGAGTTTGAACATTTTCAAAAATCTGAAATCAACTGCATGAAAGTCAAATTGTTACTATTAAAAAGACAATTTTTAGAGTTTTAAAATTATTTAAAAATCATTTTTGCAAAAATATTTTTGGAAATTATCAATATCAATCGTCGAAATATCATTTAATTAAATTCTCATAATTCAGAGAAAACTTTTGTTAGTTCTTAACATCGACATTGTTAGGTGAAGTATTTATTCCTTAACTTTCAAGTCTATTTGAATCGCAATTGATAAAATATGGATGAAATAATGAAATCGGTTTGAATTTCATTACAACAACAGAACGTATCATTAAAAACTAATACAAAATTGATTGGAAGATATAAAAACTTATTCTACACCTAAATTATTGTTATAAAAGAGACGCCTCTTTTAAATCTTAAATGGTAAATATGTGTGAAGAAGTATTTTCCGAAAATAATTCTGAAAAACGCTGAAATTTTCTTTAATTTTTAAATAATAGGTATTTCAAAATTAGCGTTCCTGTATTCGCTTTCTCACTTTCCAAAATATCTTGTTGTTATTGTTAATACTAATGGCAATCGCCATGAACAAGGTCTTTAATGAACCCCCCATGAAAAAGCGGATTTAAACGGAAATAAGTGCCTCTTGTTTGAAGTAGCTCCAACTAGCGCCAAGAGTACAACTTTAGGTACACACTCATCACAGACACTTGCTCAGCCCCTTTTTACAGGGGAGCACATTCTCATGCCTAATAGATAGAACATAGAAGAACAACTATACCCTGCCCGGGACTCCCAGATCATGAGTAAGATGTGCTACCTATGAGCCAGAAAGCCGGCCCAAAATATATTTCATATAAAATACACAACACTAGTTTCCTATTTCACTCTGTAAAGAGCAAACACTCAAATATTTTTCTTTTGAGTTTAAAAATCTAAAAATCATTTGAGAGCATTTCAAAAGTCACTCCAGGAAACTTCAGTTCAGTTTTTAAAAAATTAAGTTCTACGAAGAACAGATCATTTTGAAATTTCCTTTCACGGAAACATCTTATTTTTGATAAATATCCGTAAACTCGTTAAGTTTTTCCTCGAAATCCATTGTTCGTCGTAAATTGATAAAGAACAGAAACTCGGAAAGCGTTTTCAATTTACTGTGGGAAAAACTTGGTTGTTAATATGCTTAGAATGAAAAGGCCTCCGTGCAACTTCTGTTAATGATAGGTGTTTCTCGGGGAGCTTAAATTGTCCGGCATCCAGCATACATCAAAGAAGGAAGATTGTCAAAAGCTCCTTTATTATGCTAGGCCGAAATATTGAGAAAAGTTGGAGGCTTATTTGAATAACAATGACTGACGCTTTGGGCGGTTAACAATCTGTTACGCAGAACAGAACCAACTAAAAATTTGATTTTTTTTTTCAGATATTATCAATGATAACGCAGTATGATGGAATAAATAAAAGTTATTGTGCCAACAATGTTTGAAGGTAATTTTTTATTAAAGACTGAAAATAGGGCTCATAAAAAGGTAATTATTTTATAAGCTATCAATAGCTAAGAAAACCTAAATTTCTAAAGAGATAAAAGAGAATGTCTTCTCATATCAATATTTTGGTGCTGTTTTAGATTACCTAATGAAATTGGTATTGTATATAAGAATTTAAACAGATAAAAGGAAAAAATACATCTTCCTTTTTCATCCAATATTCGATAACTATATATTATTATAAGTCTATAAATTAAATATAAATAATTAACCAATATCGTTTCTGACCACTTTATCTATAATTATCACTTTTCTTATTTAAATTTTTTTTAAAAAAATAATTGATTTAAAAAAATATTAAAACTTTCTCCAAACAAATGCCATATGATGAAGAAAGCATTGATTTGATTTGCTATTTTAAACAACTTAGAAATGAAATGTTAAATCAACATGTTTTGACAAAACAAAATTATTTGTGGATGCAATTTTGTGAATAACCAATATGGATAAAAAAATTTAATTCAATTATCAACAAACGAATACATAAGAAAAATATTCTCGTTTAAATTCAATTAAAACATTTAAGAATTACTTTAGAAATATAAATTTAAGAGTTTAATACAAACTAAGCTCATAAATATAGACGTCTGATCTATATGTTTATTATATCCATGATGATATAATAAAAATACAGATGAAATACCTTATTTAGCTATATTTTTCTTTTTTTCATATTACCTTAATTCATTACATTCCATTTTCCATTTCCATGCGACACACATACATCTCAAATATAACTATCAAATTAATATTGATGTGTATTTCATATTTAAATTTTTATCGTAAACAAAATAGTAAAGAAGAAAAAAAATATTTAATCTTTTTTTCTGAATTATATAGATGTCTAACAATAAATCTTTTGCTATAAATGCCTTTCTTAAAATTTCCATCAGGATTATAATCGAGCCTAGAAACCTTCTAACTATTGAAAACGAGTCATCTGTTTTCTGTGCATGTTAAAATTGGAGAAATTTCCGTTAATAGCTGGAGAAGTTATTTTTAATAGCGATACAACTAAAAACGTTATATGCATTGCTAAAATTTCATTCTGTGATTCCCTTTGATGCAAATACATCTGCAAAAACTTATTTTGAACTTAATTTCATTTTGCAAAGCTGCAATAACTATTTTGCAAACTTAATTTCAGCTCTCACTATTTTAAGATGGCAACTTATTGAGTACGTATAGAAAAAAGAAAGAAAAATGTGGGAAAAGATAAAATTTCTTCGTTTGAAATGTGGAAAAAAAAACCCTAATTAATTTGTTCTTTGATGACATTTATAACTAATAATTTTGAAAAAAAGAGAGAGAACTTAAAAAACTAAATTCATTTGTTGAGGGAAACAAGATTGATGATTTTCCTTTTTTGCAACTTTCAATAATAGTATTATAAAGTGATGGGATAAATGTATTGTGAAAATAATTTCAGTTCTCCTTATTTCAAGATTGTGAATCATTGTTTAAGGGTAAAAATTTTTAAAAAATGGGTGGTAGAAAGATTTTAAAAAAAGATTATTTGTTTGAACTGTTGGCAAAAGAATGAGAACCTAAAAAGTGAGAATCATTCAAAAATGAAAACAAGATTAGCTCAATTTTCAATAGTCGTATGATACCATGCTAAGATTAAAAAAAAATATTGGAAAACTAATGCCAGCTCTTATTGCTTCAAGAGGGTGGTCCATTGTGAAAGCGTAAAGTTTACGAAAAAATTGAGTGGAAAGATAAAGTTTCTTTGTTTGAAATGTAAGCAAAAAAAGACAACTTAAAAAGTGAGATTCAATCAAACATAAAAACAAGATTGGCAAATCTCCATTTTCTCAATTTTCCATAGTCATATAATATACTGCTGAAATAAAAACGTTTTCAAATTAATTTCACTTATCCTTATTCCGAGATGGCGAGTCATTATTTAGGTATAAAATTTTAAAAAATGGGGAAAAAATAGCATAATTTTTTTGTTTGAACTGTGAGGAAAAAAAGAGAACTTAAAAAGTGAGGTTAAATCAAACATGAAAACAAGATTGTCAAATCTCTATTTTCTAAATTTTTAATAATCATATAATATATTGCTGAAATAAATACATTTTCAAATTAATTTCACTTTTTCTTATTTCAAGATGGCGAGTCTTTGTTTAGGCATAGAATTTTTTTTTTAAAGTGAGAAACAAATAATATGAACTGTTGTTTGTACTGTGAACTGTGTTTTGTTTCAACTTAGGAAAAAAAGAGAACATAAAAAGCGAGATTCATTCAGACATGAAAACAATATTGGGAATCTCCATTTTTTCAATTTTCAATAGTCATATAACATAGTGCTGAGATAAACATGTTTTCAAATTAAGTATTAATTTCAATCAAATTATTAATTTCATTTATCCTTATTTCAAGGTAGCGGGTCAATATTTAGATGCAAATTTTTTTTTAAAAAAATGTAAGAAACGATCATATTTTTTGTTTGAACTGTGGAGATAAAAAGAGAATTTAAAAAATGAAATTCATTTATTAAAGAAAACAGTATTAATGAATCTCCATTTTGTCAATTTGTAATAAACAATTAATACAGATTACTTAGCATTAAAATATGTATAATTTTAAAAAATGGATAAAAAATATTTTTTTTCTTAGCTGTTAAAACTCTACAATCGATCTAGCTGGAGACATGTATAGCGTTCGCTAACTTGGTTCCTTTCCCAGAAACTCGTTTTAACAAAAGCGCAGAGCAGTGCTCCTATTCAGACAAGGGAATTAAATCTTCTTGGACAAGGTTTAAGAGTTAATGAAGAGTTTAATGTCGACGAGCGTTCGTCATTCGGGCGAAATATCGACAACCCTATATCAGTGACTTCCAGTGGGCCGTCATCGATAGAGTGAGAGAGGAATCGATATCGAAACGTTTTCCAGCAAGATAGTCAAACGAAGCAGAAGAGAACGGGCCAATTCGATTACCGTGCGGCATTGGTACGCGACCAGTGCTTGTCATATGTGTGGGCTCACAGTGACCATTGAGAGACACTTAAAATCTCGGAACTGAAAATAAACCCCAAACGTGGGTCATATTCTATGTTTCTTATAAAATGATAGCCTTAAAAACATGGGATTCTAATCTGATTTTTATTATTTTTGGGAAGTTTTTTACTCACCAGGAGTTTTTGAAAACAGACTTTTAAATTTATATGCATTCAATAAAATATGGGTTCAGGTATGCCTTCATATTAATATTTTAAGGGTCCTATTTCATATTTTTATGATAAAAGCCAAAGGAATGTAGTGGGATTTTTAAATAAATCCTAATAACTAAAAAAAATCAGTGTGAATTCATTAATCATAGCAATATATGTGTTTTTTCACATTAAATATGAAAAATTAAATGTTTTGATTAAATAAAATTGAACAAAATTTTTTTTAATAAAGTCTAAAAGGTAACAATAGCGTTTGAAAAAGATACTTTCTTTTAAAATTGTAATAAATATTATTTTTTATAAGAGTAGTATCTATATAACAATTTACAACCAGTGAAAAATAACAAAATCCAAAATTTAGAAAAGAAACTATCAACCAAAATAAAAAAAAAAACATTTGTTCTAAAATAACTACAAGACTCTTTCGATTCAATGCTTTTTCAAAATAATTAAGAGAGATTCAACTTTCTAATCCATACAATATAAAGTGATAATTTTATAAAATGTTTTCATTTTACTTTATCTTATTTCCCCCCCCCCCCAAGATTATTTTAAAAAAGAATTTGTAATATAAGCGTACTTACTAAAACAATTAAATATTTTTTGTAAGATATTTTTAAAATATGAAAAATTTATCTAAATTAATATAAAAAATAATTGACCTAAAATAAAAGTGATATAACTAAGAGATTAATGCATTTTAAAATGTATAAAAAGGATTTTGGTTTGATAATATTCTTTCGTTTTATGGAATAAATTTATTAAAATTTGAATTAATTTTTTTAAAGAATTTGATTAAAATTTTAAATTAGCTTTACTAGCTGCTACCAGGAAAAAGTTATTAGTCAGATTGTTTGCCATATGTCTTATAGTTCTATACAGCGTTTTATATATACAATTATTAATTATACAATACTAGGAATTATTAATTTATATATTATTGTATATATATAGAGTTAATATTATGTAACAATCTATATTACATGACACAATTTACAAATTATATGTCATTACAAATGCATTATCGATAAGAATTTATTTGAATATCCAGTTTTGATATATTTTGAAAATTTAATATCATCTCCAGAAAATTAATTTATACTCACCTCAGTTTGGTAAACGAAATTATTAAGAGAATCTGAGTTGAAGCCGTTGAATGCAAGGCAACTACTCAGATAGTAACAACTCTTTAATTCTTCGGAGTAATTAATTATGAGCTTCAACTCTTTGTATGATTGATGCACGGAATGAGATTATATTCAGTAGCAAGGAGATTTCGTCGGCCAGTGCTTGATTCTTTGCCATAGAATACACGAGTTTATGAATTCTAGATTAGAGTCTGGTGACGGAATTTCACAAACTGAGTCGTGCCTGAAATTTGGAAGAATTACAGAGTGTGAATGTTAGCGGGATTTTCTAAGAGCCCTTATATTTCGGTTGAGTGTTTATTTTAATTCATGTATATTTATCTACCCAAAATTCTAAATTCTCTGCAAATTATGAGCAAACATCCAACTTTGCTCAACAAATAGACGTTATTTCATGCTTGGCATCATAACTTCTCTACGTTAATTGATTTAAAGCCTAGTTGCAAGTTTTATGCAGATTTCTATACATTCAGCATTTAATAGATGTTAATAGAAAAAACAGCCATAAATTTAGAATAAACTTCCATTTAAAAATTAACTTCATTTTAATATACAGCCTTAGCATTGTAGACTGTTCGTTTGTTTTGGTAACAATTTAAAAGCAAAGATTTTGTACTAAAGTATTTTAAACAAAAATATTCTTAATTTACATTAATTCTTGTTTTTATACACTAGGAAATCGGCTTTATTATACTCTGAAAGTTTTTAACGTTTTAATTTCTTTTATATTTTAGTCGCGTGCCGGCATCCTAGCACAAAGGAAGTGTTTCTTTCTCATGATCTAAACGTTCCGAGTTTGAGTCCCGCTTAGGGTAAGGTTGTTCTTCTGTGTTCTATCTATGAGGCTTTTGAATGTGCCTCTTCTTGTTAAAAGGGGCTCTTCAAGCGAATGTAAAGAGTGTGTATCTTAAAGTCGTAGTCTTGGCACTAGTTGGCGCTACTTCATACAAGAGACGCTTATTTCGGCCTAAATCCGCTGAGGCATCAGCGATTTTTCCCTTGAAAAGTACCATTGATAACAACAATATATATACACTGAAGTTACAAAAGTCATGGGATGACTGTTAATATCGTGTCGGTCCTCCTTTTGCCCGGCGAAGTGCAACAACTCGACGTGTCATGGAGTCCACTAGTCGGCTTCGTGGGGTCTGCGCCACACTCGAACTCTACCATCAACTCGTAACAACTGAAATCATGACTCATCTGACCACGCCACGGTTTTCCACTGGTCTAGGGACCAGTCTATATACTCACGAGCCCAGGAGAGTCGCTGCAGGCGATGTCGTGCTGTCAGTAAAGGCACTCGAGTCGGTCTTCTGCTGTCATAGCCCAAGGAAGGCAAATTTCGCCGCACAGTCCTATCGAACACGTTCCTCGTACGTCCCACATTGATTCCTGCAGTTATTTGACGAAGTTTTGAGTGTCTTTTAACATTGACCATTCTACACAGACGTCGGTGGTCTCGGTGTTTAAGTGCAGGTGGTCGCCCACTGCGCTGTCCATGATGGGATGGGATGCCTGAAATTTCATACTCTCGGCACATTCTTGATACTGTGGATCTCGGAATGTTGAATTCACTAACGATATCCGCAATGGAATGACCCATGCGTCCTAGCTCCAACTAACATTCCACGTTCAAAGTCTGTTAATTCTCGTCGTGCCGCCATAAATCACGAAAAACCTGTTCACATGAATAACTTGAACGCAAATGAAAGCTCTGGAAAACGCACTGCACATTCATACTTTTTTGCTGCGATACTACTGCCATCTGTATATTTGCATATTGCTATCCCATGACTTTTGTCACTTCAGTGTATAAAGTTTAAATAATAATTTATTTCTTTTATTTTATTTTTATTTAACCCATATAAATTGTATTCCAAAATATTCTCTTATTTCCTGCACCATTTCCTATTTTGCAATTAATTATTTTTAATACAATCTCCAGAAAGCTGGTGAATTCCACAGGTTTTCAAACTCTAAGTGAAGGGATAAAAATCTCTAAGGCTAACAACATTCTTTTAAAGATACACAATATTCCCATTCCTGTTCAGCACGTGTCACACACATCTGTATTACGATTTCATAGTAAAATCCCTGAAAGGAAATATTTGCTTATTTCTGCTCTTAATTCTTATTCTCTAATTCTTTTATTCTTTATGAGTAAATTATGCCTCCCGTAATGATATAGTTCGACGTTTTTAAAGTTTCAAAACTTTATTCGTTCGGTCCGGTCAAGCATCTACTAAAATTTACACATGCGCAGAAGGTATTATATATAAATTATCTTTTATCTTTGAAAGAGATAAAAGAAAATATCTTTTAAAAAAGAATAAATTTAAGAGATAAAAGAGAAGGATTACATTTCAAAGTGCGGAGGAATGAAAGTATTTAAAAATAGAAATAACAACTATTGTACGACAACTACTGTCTTATTGTACTGGAGAGAAAATCTGTATAACCCGTTTAAGAAAAAGAAAATAATCATCAGAATTCTAAAAATTTATGAAGACTTTTCATTTGGTAATAAAAAAATAAATTAATGAGGAGCATATTATTGTGAATAAACTATTTTCACACAAAAATCTCTTTGACACCTGCATAAATCGTTAAAAAAATTAAGTCAATAAAATTGGCAGCATTTCCTTCGTTATTTAACTGAAAGTGCGTTTGCTTTATTGGAATTAAAAGAATGCATCGTTTATGATGACATGTCTTCATAATTTCTTCTCGGGCATATTGGTAAATATAGTTACAGAAAAAAATTAGAAATCGATTCTTATTTGATTAAATTATAGATGTGATAATGGCTTTTCTCCATTTTCCATTAACAAAATCTCCTTATATAGATCGCTAATTTTCAGTATTTAATAATATGAAAAAATTAAAATTAATAATTATTTTAAGGCAAGAGATGATATTTCAATTTGAAGATAATTCAGCATGAACTTACATTTTATAACACATTTATTTCCATTCAGATGTACTTATACCTCTTATCTCACGAATACATGTTTCTCAGATAGCATTGTGTAGTCTTAAAATAAAAGAAAATTATAATGAGATTTCTTGTCATAAAATGAATTAGATATTCCAAAGATAAGATAAGTCCAAAGAGATTTATCTCTACAGAATACTGGAGGATTCAAAGGATTGATTATAGAGAATAAAAACATATATATATTCTTAAAATAAGAGAAAATCATAAAAATTTGTCTTGTAGAAAATTGAATAAGGTAATTCACTGAAAATTTCAAAGTGATTTATCACTGCTGAAGATTGAAGATGTGGGAAATGATTGATTATTGCGAGTGAAAACATATGTATGGTCTTACAGCAAGAGAAAATTGTAATGAAATTTCTTGTCAAAAAAGTATAATGTAGCTCACTAAAAAATCCAAGCAGATTTATCTCTGCAGAATACATAAAAATGATGCGATCGAGTAATTATTATCGAAATAAAAAAATTAATTTTCTCATAAGGAGGATGGGTTTCAATAATAAAAATATTAAGAACATTTTAGATTTATTTCTCTTATTATAATTACTTATTTCTCTTATTTAAGTTTCAACGATTGTATAATATGACAGTGTCTAAATTACTCTATACATATCTTGGAAGTCGCTGTTATCTAATTTTTATTAATAAATATTTTTATCTTCATCTTTAATGTCTTTCATCATAAAAAGATATCACCATACGCTAATGTCTCTGTACTCGTCAATCATTCCTAATTTCTTATAATAAAGAATTGAATTTCATTATTGGGAATTTGAACCAAACAAAGAAGTATCCATCATTTGAAGGGTTGTCGTTTGTCTTCCTTTTCAAATTCTTAACCTATTTCAATATGCTTAAAAATCATACTTGCACTGACATGAAGTACCTTTATACAAGGCTTAGGGACGGGATAGTCTGGTTGGGAGGACGTTGGATTCGTCCTACCAACCTGACTATCCCGTATGTGTGTGTGTGTGTGTGTGTGTGTGTGTGTGTGTGTGTGTGTGTGT
>JAOUZG010025323.1:1033970-1085092 GCA_026289955.1 Argiope argentata
TGTGTGTGTGTGTGTGTGTGTGTGTGTGTGTGTGTGTGTGTGTGTGTATGTGTGTGTGTGTGTGTGTGTGTGTGTGTGTGTGTGTGTGTGTGTGTGTGTGTGTGTGTGTGTGTGTGTGTGTGTGTGTGTGTGTGTGTGTGTGTGGCACACTTCTGTCATGGTCCCAAAGTCCCCCATGTCGAAAGTAATACCACTGGGGTTACTGGGTCATAAGTGATCGTTCTCAGTTCCAGATCGTAAATTGCGTTCTGAGGAGGAATGAATGAAATGCATGAATGAAGTTCATCCCTTAAAAAAGGTTTGTGATGTGTTTGATCTAGAAGTCAGATTTCTGCCCTCGGGTTCTCAGGGGTCTATATTGTTAGAAACTACTTATCCCCTCCTTCCACTGTAAAGCAGGACAGGGAAATGCTTAAATTTGAATAAATATTTCTTTACTTGGATGTTTCACTTAAATAATCATTCAAAGCAAAAACAATAAATTGTTTTTTTTTCCTTCAATCATTTGGAGTGCCTTGTTGCTTATTATTCCATACATAGAAAAAGATAGGGAAACTGCGATACATTAGCTCATTTAGAAATGTATATTAATTACTTTCCTAAAGGTTCCCCAAGTGCATTCCAGACGTGCAGTGAATTGGAATGACGAGATGCGAATGAGGAAATAACGTGAAAGTGTAAGGAAACACTCAGATTATTCCTAATTTTTCCACTGTTATAACCGTGGTCGAAATTTGGACATAACTGTGCTATTACTTCAAATGATTCTCAGGGAGATTGCTCTGACGAAACCCGAGGACTTCTATGCATTCATACCCTGATTATGATAAAGCTATACTCGAGGATTATGTATATGTATTGTATTTGTAACTTTTTATCTCTGTATTCTATAAAGTATTATTCTCCATCTAAAACATGGTCAATTTAGTGAGCCCCATATAAGACTCATGTTGAACTATCCAATTTAACAGCTAATGTACATGTAGTAGATTTTCTTTATATATTTAAATTGATTTATAATATAACTACAAACTTCAATAATTATAATGAGCTGGCCAATTGAATAGTGAAAATCTAAGAATAATAAAGTGTATTTAAATTCTGGGGATTTGGTAGCTTTATAATAAAATTTCGAGATTAGAACCAGGTGACTCTAGAGTCGAGAAATTAGAGAATATTTGGAGTAATAACCGTAAATTTAATTTTTGAAAATACCCGTTGGGATTATCATGCTAACTGTAATAAAAAGAAATTTCTTTAAACAGTAATACAAGTGATGTTCGTATGAAAAGGTACCAAATGTCGTAACAAAGTAACAGTTGACATATTTGCCTATGACTCTATGGGAGAACATAGCAAGATATCTAGGGATGCGATTGGAGTCATCAACGTAGACTCCAATCGGGAATTCGCATGTGGTGGAGAGATTAGATGCTTCTAGAAAGAGTCCATCCAATTGAAATTACAATGCACATGAAGGCAGGATGGCAGTGAATGTGAGCCATTATCTTCTATGTATACTTTGAGAATGTCCGATGACTACTCAGGTGAACCAAGAACGAAAGACCGGAACTACTCACGAAGGGTGTCTTTCTTTTCCTTGATAACGCGATTCCACACATCTCCATGATCACATACACGGAACAAACCGAGTTCAAGTTAGAGCAGCTCGACTATTCACCCTATTCTTCGGACCTGTCACCCAGTGATTTTCTTGTGTGTCGGTCTCCTGAAAGGACATCTGAAAGGGAAACGCTTCAACTCGGGTGGAGAACTGAAGAAGACTGTGAAAGACTGGGTCTTTTCACGGCCACAGAAATTCTACAAACAAGGAATCATTCGGTTCGTTAATCAGTGAGATCAATCTTCTCAGGCCTCTTGTGTTTACTTTTAAAAAAAGTCTTCATTTCTACTCAGAGTGCCGTTTCGTACCTTTTCATTTGAACGCCCCTTCTACAACGTATTCGAAGTAATTATTGAGAAACTTTAAAAACTTCATAGAATATATCCCCCATCCTTTTTTATCCTATTTTAAAGTTATATCTCGAATGCGAAAGTTTATAAAATTGTCTAGCTTAGTTATTTGTGGCGTTCATCCTTTATAATCCTCAATGCGTCAACCGAACATAAAAAAATAACGTAAAATGAGTTATTAATGTATAAATATATGTTTCGGAAAGAAGTTTTTGTGATATTTTAGACACCATTTCTATCCATGGTTTCAGCATGTGTAATATTCTTTAAGCTGTCTGAAAATACTAGAAAATACTATTTTCTGTCTCTTATAAGGGATTTATAGGGAAAAGTTTAAATTCTTTGAGGCTAGAAAAAAATGCCTTTCTTTTCTTTTCACAAAACGGTTATAAAATAAATGAAAATTTCTATTATAAATAGATATCTTTTAGATAGATTATGGATTGATTTCTTCAAGATAAATTTCTTTTTAAAGCAATGTTAATGCTAATTTCAACTATTTCATAAAATTATTTCAAAATTCATTTTGTCTTACAAGTGCAGCAGTGATTTTGAATAGGATTAATTTCAATTCTTACTATTTCTATTTATCTTCATTTTAGAAGCAATCTTAATTGTAGTTATCAAAATAAGATGGAAAAAGCTTTTCAATGATGTTTCTCATTTCATTTTTTGGACTATGGTCTTCTGATTGAAAGGTTTTGGCTTTGGACCAGAGGATTTCAGGCTCGACATTCGAATAGTCTTAAAAGGAAAAATGATGCAAGTTATATCCGTCGCTGCAAAGCGTTCTTCTGGTGCTGTGGTGTAGAAGTTGGAGAGAGAGAGTACCAGCACAGGTGTTGTCCTTATCATCTAACTAGGGTCCAAAATTACGAGGTACGTCTGAAAATAGCTCAAGTTTTTCTGTAAAACGGGACTTTAATATGACTAAACTATATCTATGTGTTTTTCAATCAATCTGTAAGTAAGGCGCTGCGATTTTGGAGTATCAAATGTGTTTGGTCCTTCTTGTCATTCAACACCTACTATAAAATGAACGGAAGAAGAAAAAAGGGTTTGCTTCAAAATATATTTGATATATTTGTGAAAAGTTAAAAGTGGAATTACCGTATATCCGATTATTCTTACTGCAAGAACTGCGTGTTGCTATAAGCAAGGAGATTCGTCATTTTATTCTATACAACCTTCTTAGAGTTAATTCCAAAAGTTAAAAACACAAAAAAGGTTTTTTTGGTACATAAAATTCAGCAAGAAGATTCTATACTGAAACTGCTATATCTATTTTAAATATCGGATAAAATCGGTCAAGGAGTAAATGATTTTAAATAGCTTTACTATTGCTAAATATCCGTTAACAAGTGTTACTTTTCTAAACCACCGGCTTTCTGTCACAGAAGTAGCGCGTCTTTCTTGTGTTTTGGGAGTCCCGGGTTCGAATCCCGGTTTGGGTATGGTTGTTCTTCTGTGTGCTCTCTGTGAGATGAGTGACTGCACCCCCCCGTAAAAAAGGGCTGTGCAAGCAAATGTGGTGGATGTGTAGCTAAGTCGTACTCTTTTTCCTTGTTGACGCTACTTCAAAAATAAGAGACGCTCCTTTCGGCTTAAATCTGCTGCTGTATCAAAGGGAGGCTTGTCCATAAGCAAGCGCTTTAAGTAATAACAACTACTACTTCTATAAAACGCATGATTAATTATATTAAAAACATATTAACAAAACCCGCCGTATTTATGAAGACTTTTTAAATAAGTTTGTTTCTTTTCCAAATACTTCAACTTTTATTGAATTTTGGAAAATGTAAATATATAACTTTTTTTAAAAAAATGATATTGTGAAATAAAAAAGAATTTACAAATTTAACACAACTCATTAATTATGTTAAAATATAAAATTAAATAGTTAAATTTTTAAACAAACATTATCAAATTAGTAATTTTAATTTTAAAAATAAAAATTGCAAATTTAGTATTTTTCTGTTTTTTTATTTAAAAAATTAAAAATATATGTGTATAGAAGTATGTCAAGACATTTTTAAATTTTTCATTTCTTTCAATTTAAAAATAGAACCGATACCTCTTGCATAAGTGGTTGAGTGGATGTTAAGAATTTTCAGCTACGCCTAAAGCTTTAACTATTCTTACCTATTTACCTGAGTTAAATTAAATAATACTTGCTTATTTGAAAAATTAAATATTTATAAAATTTTCTTTAATCAATCTAAAGGAAAAAAAACATTTCTTGCTCTCATATCGAAAAATTCAATTTAATCTTGCTTATTTAGTTCATTCCACATGATGCAACCCCTTTTATACCATCTCACTTCTAATTAAACTTCAAACGTTTAAGAACCTTTTTAATTTAGCTTACTTCAAGATTTATTTATTATTTGACTTGTTCATTTTACAAAGCTGATTCTCGAACTTACTGAATTTATACTTCCACAAGTTAACATCTCGAAACAAAAGAGGAATTGTTAATTACGCTTTTCTCGAATTTACAAACTCAAAAAAAATCTATTCTATCGAAGAATTCTTCTCACCAGTAGCGGGAAAGTGTAACGAAATTCAAAGGGGCACTTGTCTTTTATTTTCTTCCAACATAATAAACGAAGACGAACAATGATAAATGAATAAAGTGCTTTTTCCTTTACTTCTTCCTATCTTACAAGATCAGATAGAAGAGGAAATTTATTTTTTCAAATCGATGTGGTTTGAATAGAAGTAAGATCAAACCGATATGTAACCATAGCTATCAGATGAAATGGATTGATTCTTTAAAGCCCCATTTTTATCTCTAAGAAAGGAATTCAACAGTTTTACTAAAATAAGGGAAAAATCTTGTATGTTTTTAAATTTTTAATAAATGAAATTAATTTTTAAAAAAAGATAAAAACTACAAATTCGTTTTTAGATTATTATTTAAAAAAATAAAGAGTTCATTTTTATTCAATTCCTACTATTAGCTTACACATTTCCTATATACATATATAAATCTTGTTCAAATTTTCAATCGTTAATAAACTACTGTTTATTCATCCAATCAAGTTTAACTAAATTATTTAAAACTTGTATTGGATGACATTTGATGCTAATACAGTTTTTTTGAAAGTATTAATTCATTAATTTTTATTAATTAATTAAAAACTCGCTTTCTCGCCATAAATCTTCATTTCCCCGCCATCAAATAAGAAACGAATTCGGTTCGTCTTTTCCCAACGCCAATGAGGTTAGGCTTAACATGTTTTTGGCCAATTATTTTAAACTATTCTGTTTATTTTTATAATGCTTGATGTATTCGAGATCAAAAATTATTAAGGAATCGATTTTTCCGATTCATTTTGAAGTTCTTTCGAAATAAATAATACAGAATGTAGAAAATTAGAAATTTCTAATCTGTATTGCGTTACCCCAACTTATATAGAAAAATCACGCATTTTGCGTAGCCATAGTTGGCTTTAAATACACAATTGGCGATGAAAATTCAGTGCTTATTTTTTTATTGATAAATTATATATAGTAACTACAATCGTTAGGCCGGGGGTAGTCTGGTTGGTACAGCGTTGGATTCCCATCCCTTGGGCTGCGAGTTCAAACTCCATATATAGAATGGAAAATTGCCAGGAAATTCGCTTAATATTGTGACTCTGTCATATTTCTATACATATTTATATTAATTGTAATTATTTAGTAAAGAGTAACTAAAATAATAAATTTCTTTGTTGACCTAAGTAGGAACTAATTTTAAAAATTCTTTTTTATATTACTTGTTTGTTTCTTTAATTTCACCCTAAATGTCAATAATTTTGCTATTTTAGAATTTTTCTCCATCTTAAACTTCCAACTGAGAGAAAAATAATTCATAATTTCTAACTATATTTTTCAGACACTAGTAAAATCATTAATACTATGTTATAATGTTGAAACTAAGCTTATACTATTAAGGATTATATAAATCATCGCGACGAGAAATTATAAAAAAATGTAGCAAAAAGAAATAGTAAAATAGTCTAAAAGATAAATTTATATTTTTCCATATGCCTATATATACTTAATGTGAATTCTAAAAACAAATAAATAAGTTACAAAATAAAATGAAAGTCTTATAAAGAGACTTAAGTGCAATTAAGAGTTGACGAAAGTAGTTGCAACACATTTGCTTTACTGATTACTTAACGCAATCACATCGATATAACATATAAGAAACAGAAATTTAATAAATGTAACCGCAAAATCATTTGATAAAAACATAGTAAATTTACTTAGGTGATGATATTAATAAATTAGAAGTATGAATAAATATAGTTAATATCCATATTTGAAAAGGTTAAGGTTACAATAGCTTCTAATCGTAGTTTCGATATTGAAGAATCTCGGAAGGTATAGCATTATTCAAGTAACAAAAGTATTGAAATGTTAATAATTGAGTGTCTTTTGGATCTAAGTTTAAATTAACTGACACAAATTGAATTTACGTATAGGTTACAGCTTTAAAATTAAATTTTTAAAACTTTTATAGACCTTAAAAATTTAGACTTATTCAAACAATTTTAAACACTTTTCATTAATGGGATTTACACATCTATAACTTTAATCCATTAATTTTTTTGAGATTAAATGATTCAATGGTTATATTATTGACCTTTTTTCCTTACATTTCAGATTCAATATTTACTTTAATTAGGAAAATTAACCATCTTAATTTACTTTTTTTATTATAAACTTCTAGTATTACTTTTATTTTTCTTTTTAGAATTATTATCAAGATTAAAATTTTTCAAATGAACTAGGACTAACACGCGAGTAAAGTTAATATGAAGAAGTGCATAAAATATTTGAATAAAATGGATGATGAAAAACATTTTTGAAGGAACGAAATTTCGGAAAGCAGCTACTAAAAGACCACTTAATGGGAAAATAACAAATACAGAAAAAAATTATTAATAGTAAATTAATGCAACAATCAGACGTTATTATTTTCTTTCAAAGCTAAACAGCAAATATCAATTTAAGAACTAGCCGCCTTTGGCGACCAGTCGGTTCGCCAGTATTAATGCTCACTAAAATTTTCATATAATATTTTATGTAGTTGTGTCTAATAACAGGTTTTTCACCAAAATATTTTTAAACCAAACAAATTTTGATAATAAAATAATTCATTTATAGTATTATTTAGTATAATTTTCTTCAGATGTTCTGTTCATTGTACTACTCATCTTTCTCTTTCTATCCGAGCAATGATTGTCCCGGAATTGATATTTTACTTAAATGGTGGAGGGAAAGGTCTAAAATTCTACGTTTTTATAGAATAATGAGATTCAAATTTTCATAAATGTAAACACACTAAACAAAAAAAGACACAATTGATTTTCAAGAGATGCGAAAGTTTAAAAACAGCTTGGAAAATGCCGCGAATAGAGGAAATAATGGTGATACACACACACACCCTTCTTTTCTTTATTTTTCTATTCTTTTTTCTTCACTACTTTTCTTTCTACAAACACTTTTTGCCCTCTGTTATTCTTTTTTTTTTCTTTATTTATTACTTTATTTTGAGCAGACATAGATTAAATATCCATACAGACTAATAATAAAAGCAACTAATTTTTTTTCTTTTTTAAACATCCCGTGATCTATGATTGAAAACCAACTGACTTCGCGTATTTCTTTCTAAACAAATCATAATTTATTACTTCCTGCTATCTAACTCAGTTGGTGTGGGGGAAGGAAATGAAGATTTTTGGCGGGAAAGTAAAAAAAGTGTCGTTTTAACTATTTTTCCCGCAGTTTTTTCATTTTTTCTCTCCATAAGAACCATCCTCGTGTCTTAACGAAAATATTAAAATAAAAATTAGCCGAATCGGTCGAGCCGTTCTCTAGTTTTGCGCTTAGCAACGCATTTCGAGTTCCATTTTTATTAATATAGATATTTCTATCCTTTTTGTTAAATTTTATGAAATAAAAAATTATGTGATATCTATGTTATATTTTGATTCGACATTTTTACGAAAAAAACTCTGAGTAATTATTGTAGCAAATTCCAAAAATTATTTAAACTACCGAAAATTAATTAAAAAAAAATTTCGTTATTAAAAACATAAAAAATAAGAAGCCTAAAATTATTGAATTTTTCCTAGTGTAAAATATTAAAAAATTATTCGATTTTACTAAATTCGTCATAATGGTAATATTCAAGACTTAAATAATAGTAATATCATAATCTGCTTTATTAATGATTTTAATTTGAAAAATTATTTAAAAACTAAATTTGGTAAAAAAAAAATTTATAAATTTAATGGCTTCAAGTGCTTGCAAAACAAAAAAAAATGTTTCTTCATGTAAATGCATGCACTTGAGAATTACGTCTTACATTTTCTTTTGTAAGTATTAATAAACATTTCGGAATAAAAATTCTTAATGACTAATCTTTTTTCGTAAATTCAAAATTAAATCTTCACTTTTTTTAAAGAATAAACTAAATATAAATGGAATAAACCATTTACTTTTAAGAAGAATAAATATACTTGATAGAATAAATATGTTAAATAAAATAATCGGTATATTTATATTTAATAGAAAATCAGTAATTTTTCTATTACGTTAATTATTTCAAATATAAAGGTTAGGATTAGCATATATGTTATAGTGTACCTAGATTCACATTTCTGGAACCTAAAAAAATTTCTCCTTAAAGCACAAAAGACAAATAATGGATTTAAAAAAGTAAAATAAGAAACTATATAGTTTAGGACAACGTGAATAAAATTTTGGAGTTTTACTGATATTTCATGCTGCTGCAAAAAATGTCTTCATCCATCTAATAATTCATTAATTACAATTTTGAAATTAATTTATATATTCCATAAAATATAATAATCGCCCGTTATAACTCTATCGGTTATAACGGGCGATAGGGAAACAGCTCTCTTAATAAGAACGGGATAAAAAAAAAGTGAAAAATAATAATATGAAATTTTAAAAAGAACTAAATCTATATAAATAAAATTGAATAGCTAAATTAATTGCTAAGCGCAAAACTCGAGAACGTTTCGTCAGATTCGACTAATTTTTGAAAAAATATTTTTAAAATAAAAAGTGATATTTTTTTTTTACATTCCCGTAAAAAAATTTCATTTCCCAACCTCCAAAATAGTAAGACATCCGTTTTTCCCCCACGCTAATGAGGTTAGGCTTAACATGTTTTCAATCAATTAATTCAAATGATTCTGTTTATTTCCTTAGTTATTGATGCTGTTAAAATGATACATTGTTAATTAATAGATTTTTTCATATTCATTTTGAAGTACTTTTAAATTAAAATAAAACAAAATAATGGAAATTAAAAATTTCTAATCTGTATTGTGTTGCGCCAACTGGTGTAGAAAATTCACTCATTTGTAATGCCCCAACTTGTGTTGAAAATTCACGCATGTGCAGTGCGTTGTAATTGTTGACAACTGAGGTTGCATTTTAATTAAAAGTTTAAAATTATGTGTACAATACTACTGTAGATAACTCAGTCTCGATCGATAAATAAAATAGATTTGATTTCATTGGATTTGGTTTTAAAGAAAAACGGACTTGATTTGCGGTTTTGCTGTATTTCAGGTACACACTATAACTAAATTGTTTTTAAGTTAGTTGTGCGCTTTTCCATATATACGAAGTAGCGGGTAAAAACTACTGTTACATAAAAACAGTATCATTCAATCTCGATGAGTAAATAATGAAATGCATTAAAGATAGGCAATTTTAACTTTAAAAAAGGAAATAAAGAATAAAGAATATAGAATACAGAAAAAAATTAGAAATTAAAGAATACAGAATACAGAAAAAAATTAAAAATTAATGAATACAGAAAAAATTAAAAATTAAAGAATACAGAATGCAGTAAAAAATTAAAAATTAATGAATACAGAATGCAGTAAAAAATTAAAAATTAATGAATACAGAAAAATTAGAAATTAAAGAATACAGAATACAGAAAAAAAATTAAAAATTAATGAATACAGAAAAAATTAAAAATTAAAGAATACAGAATGCAGTAAAAAATTAAAAATTAAAGAATACAGAATACAGGAAAAAATTAAAAATTAAAGAATACAGAATAAAGAAAATTAAAAATTTCTAATCTTTATTGCGATATTCACGCATTTGTGGTATCCCAATTGGTGTTGAAATTTAACGTGTGTACAGTGTGTTGTATTTGTTGACAACTGTGTTTTCATTTTAGTTAAAAGTTTAAAAAATATGTGTATAATATTATTGTACCTCCTTCAATCTCGGTCGATAAATAAAATTTACTTCACTTTAAAGAAATACTGACTTGATTTGCAGTTTTGCTTTATTTCAGGTACCGCATGGTAATTAAATTGTTTTTAGATTAGTCGTGGGTTTTTCCATGAGTAAAAAGTCACAGGTAAAACCTAGTATTAGATAAATATCTTCACTGCTTCTTTTATAACTGGTGTGTTCCCAAAGTCGTAGAAAACACGTACAGCAGTTCATAATTTAAGACTGAATAAGTTCCGAAATACTTAAGTAAAATGTCTCAAGTTGGACAGCTTAATAAACGATAGCCGAAATTAATGGTCACTCTGCTCTACAAGTCACTTCTGTTTCGCCATGCGCAGTTTAAAATTTAATTCCCCATTAAAGAGAGTCTGACAGTTTCAGCCACTAATCCGCGGAACACAAGTCCGGAATAATCTGAGCTTCCCACTCGCCAAAACAGATTTAAATGGCTCTGGAATTCTCCGACTCCGATAATAAAGTCCCCGCGCCACTTCGGCCACCGTCTTAGCATTCACGCTCGACTACTGCACTGACGAGGAACTATTCTGTCCTTCACGCTTCAAATGTCGAGATATGGGCTGTGAATTCGAGTAATTAACAGTAATTAATTCCCCAAAAGTATGCTGCATGTAAAATTTTAAAGTATGCGATAGTTGGAGATTAGCATTTCTATACTCAAATCCCTATACAGAGAACAACTCTAAAAAGATCAAATGAATGAATTTCAGGTGGCTTTAGCTTAAAAAAATAAGAAAACTTCATAAACTTTACTTAAACTTCATAATGTAAAGAAAGAAAAAATGATGAATGCAATAAATAGCTTAAAAAAAGGTAAATTTACAATTCTTAATAACTTTACTTGAAACTTCATAATGTAAAGAAAGAAAAAATAATAAAGGAAATAAATAGTTAAAAATATATATAAATTTATAATTCTTTATAACTTTACTTAAACTTCATTACATGAAGAAAGAAAAAATAATGAAGGAAATAAATAGTTAAAGATAAATTTACAATTCTTCATAACTTTACTTAAACTTCATTACGTAAAGAACGAAAAAATAATGAAGGAAATAAATAGTTAAAAATATATATAAATTTACAATTCTTTATAACTTTACTTAAACTTCATTACATAAAGAAAGAAAAAATAATGAAGAAAATAAATAGTTAAAAAAAGATAAATTTACAATTTTTCATAACTTTACTTAAACTTCATTACGTAAAGAAAAAAAAATAATGAAGGAAATAAATAGTTAAAGATAAATTTACAGTTCTTCATAACTTTACTGAAACTTCATTACGTAATGAAAGAAACAAATAATGAAAGAAAGAAATAGTTTTAAAAAGATAAATTTACAATTCTTCATAACTTTACATAAACTTCATTATGTAAAGAAAGAAAAAAATGCAGGAACTAAATAGTCTTAAAAAGATAGATTTATAACAATTCACTGCACTATTCATTAAACATTTTTATTTAATTTCATTTCTTGTTGTTGTCGTGTCCTCTGAAAAGATCAAACTTTATGGTTCATCTGAACAGTCTTGGGAATATCAATGGCATAATAGGAGTATAATACCTCCTCAGTTTAGGAGTCCAGTAGGTGAAGGCTTGCCACAACTGAAGGACAGTTGAAGACATGGTGTGGTGTTAGTTCCTCGACAGGACAGTTGCCACCATTTTCGTTCTTTCTTGTCCCATCAGCGAGAATTGTCATGTTTTTGTGGCGTTATGTTCCAAGTCTTATGATAGTGGTAGCTGCTTTTCTGTCGATTTTAAGGTGGGTGGTTTGATATTTAACTTTGATTCCAGGGGGAGCAATTGGTTTGGACTTAGCAAAAGCATTTGCATCCACAATTGAAGTGAGAGATGTGGTCTGGGCCTGATCTCGGGCCTTTTTTGCCAATGAATCAGCAATTTCATCAAACTCAAGGTTCACATAAACTGGGATCCACTGCAAATGCATTTTTTAAGCATTTTATTGGTTCAAGCAGTTATAGGAGGCTGATTATTAGACTTGAAGATCCCTTGATGATGACTTGCAAACAGACTTGCAGTCACTGAAGATGGTTAATACCAATTAGTTGTTGAGATAGAGCTAGATTGGGGTAGGATTCAAGTTCATTTAATCAATCTTAATCAAATGTTTTTAATAAAGGGTAAGGTAAGGAACTTTTAAAGAAAAATAAAATTTAACCTTATTTAACTTTATTTATTTGAAAATTTGTACATTTCCTTCGATTTTTAACGCAGATATTCTTCCCTGAAACGCTTATTGATGTATAAAATAATACCTATTATATATTCACCTTTCTTACTGTAGTGCATTGAATATTTTAATCGATGAATGAAATATCACTAAACTATTAAATAAACTTTGAAGTGATTTTGTAGAGTATTTCTTCTGTGGTTCAGTTATTCTTTTTATTAGTCCTGTATATTTGTTAAGTAGGTTTTAACTCAAGAATCATAGTATTGGAAGAGTCGGAATTTTATCATATTCAGCCTTTGATTTAAGCCAAAAGTTGGAGGGTGAATATAGATCTGTATTTTTATAGCATAATGGGCAGCGCAATTGAAATATATAAATAACATATATATAAATTTCTGATAGTCTAAAACTCAAGAGTATTTTACTGGATATGCAAAAAACAGCATTTTCCACAATTAACTTAAATTTCATTCTTTCAATATTCATTACCAACAAACAAGTTATCACAATACAATAAAGATTAAAATGAACTCTGCTATGCATATTTCAATGCATCATGTCAGAACATTATTTCTTGAACGGCCAAGCACCACGTGCTCGTGCGAGTTAAATTATATTTTTATTCATTTTAATTGTTTCATTGAATGAGTCACTTTGGTATTATTGCAAACGATCCAAAAAAAACTTTGTCTCGCATTGATTGTTTAAAAAAATAATCCCATTTCTTATTTATTTCATTTCATCTAATCACGTGCTCAAAAAGACATTTTTCTAGGTTTTATTTGCTGTAGTCATTAGCTTATTCTTTTTTAATCGGAGCTTTTGTAAATGTGATGGAAAAACGTTATTAAAGGTTAATTTTTTGAGATGCTCGTGCAGATAATAATTTTTCCCTACGAATTTTTGTTGACGCTAAAACCCCTTCCCAAAAACATCATCATGTTCTGCCATGATAATAAGGTACAAAGGAATAAATGCATGTAAAAGAAAAAAAATTGCAGTTTTCGATTATTTGTCTCAATAGCACAGAGCTAAAAATATAATAAGCCTTCGATCATAATTTTAAGATTGGTATGTTACACTAAGTCAAATATTTGTGGTCGAAACAATATTTAAAAGATAAATAAAATTAAGGGCTAATTAGCAGCTTTACGAGTCTCAATCTTCTGCTCCACTCACAAGTAATTAGAATTTAAATCCCGGCCGAAAACGATCTTGCAGTTTCAGGTACTAATCCAAGAACACAATCCAGAATAATCTTGCAATTCCGCTCACTTGAAGCTGATTTCAATGTCCCTAACGTGCTTTTCCCAGATAATTAAACACGAACCCTGCTCGATGTATGTTACATGCTATCGCTTTAACATCCAAGCGCTGATGAGAAACTATTCAGTTCTTTACGCTTCAAATGTTGAAATAATAGCTACAATGTTAAGAAATCAGCAGAGAGGAAACCGAGGAAGTTAGGAATCTCCTGTACCGTAATTTTAAAGATTTAAAAGACTTATTAATTCGAATTAACTATTCATATTTCAATAAGACGTTTTACTTTTCTTGCGCTAAAGTTATACGCTAGATACTAGTAACAATTATTATTAATAAATTATATTGCAATACGGGTATGGTATAGGTAATAAAATAGAGTTGCCGGCTTTCTGGCACAGAGGTAGCCCGTCTTCCTCTTGTTCTGGGAATCCCGGTTCGGACATGTTTGGTTTGGTGAATGTGCCCCCTTGTAAAAAGTGGTTGTGTAAGCGTGTGTGGGGGTGTTTCATCCTCATATGAGCTAGAAGTCAGACTTCTGCCTTTGGGTGCTCAGGGTTTCATACCCTCAGAAGCTAATGCACCCTTCTTTTCATGGTAAAAGGCGGACACGACATCATCATCAATACAATAGACTTGAATCTTTATTATTACAATATGAATTTATCATTATATTTACAAGAAATTCAATAATTTGCTCAGTTATCCAATTCTGACCTACAGTAATAGAATTTGATGAGATTAAAGCAAAATATATTTAGATAGAAAGCAATAACAGTAACCATATGCTATACTAATATAAAATTTGATATCAGTCAGTAGTATACACATTTCGAATTTATTAACTACAATTTGCGAGTTTTTTAAATAATAATAAAAAAATGAATTTATATCTACCAGAGGCATAACTAAGTGTATACCTATCGCTTTCAACTAACAAAATTTTGGTGAAATTCTGTCGAAAGAATTTATTATATCTTCAAGTCGTTTGTATTAAATAATCTGATTTTGAGTTTGATCATCTTAACACCCATTATTCAAAAAATAATAAATAATGATAATAATAATAATAATAATATAGAATTCACCATATTTTTCACAATAATAAAAAATGTAACAATATAAAATAATTCATATTTTTCGCATTATTTATTTCTAGAATTAAGGAGCCGGCTTTCTGGCACAGAGGTAGCGCGTCTTCCTCATGTTCTGGGAGTCCCGGTTAGAACATGGTTGTTCTTCTTGTGCTATCTATGAGATGTGTGAATGTGCCCCCCCCCTTGTAAAAAGGGATTGTGCAAGCAAATGCGGTGAGTGTGCAGCTAAGTCGTACTCTTGGCCCTAGTTGGAGCTGCTTCAAAAACAAGAGACACTTCTTTCGGCTTAAATCTGCTGCTGTATCAGCAAGGGACTTGTCCATGGCAAGTGCCATAAGTAACAACAACAGAATTAATGAAATTGCTCCAATTCAAAAAAAAACTTCAATTTATTGATTGAAAGATCATGTACTTGAGATCATATTCCATTAAAAGATCACCTCAAGGGAGTCAAAAATTTTATAAATCTATTGTTATTGGCCACACATATTCACATTGGTGTAATATGAAAACATGGAGACTGAGATGTCATCTTTGTCTTATCACATTTCAAACTTCCAATGCCTACATGTAAATGGTTGAATATGATCCAATCGGGCAGGCATTTTTGTAACTTATTAATAAAGTACACAGTTGTTCCATGTGGAAAATGGTAAATAAAATAAAAATCCAAGCAGAAATTAAATTAGTGGAAGGCTACCCCAAACCTTTTCACATATTCTCCATTAAAGGTATCCTCTCCTTTCTCCTTGATAAATTTATAGTTCTTGTTCAAAGATATGAAAGCTTAGAATGATATTAGTGAACAATAATTATGAAATACAACATTAGCATTAATACAGTATTTTTAGTAAATCTTTAGAGTGGGAATGCATCTTAAACACTTTTTTTATCGATTGTCTATTCACACTAATTTATAGATGCAATCATAAGATCGCTTATCAAGTTTCCTTGATTTAAGTCATGAAGGTTATGAGTTATAATGTTGACATTCACGTGAAAGTACAGACCGATATATGATCAATCCTTTGTCAAGCTTGGTTCAAAATTTGATAAAATTTCAATACTTTAGATGTTGTTGTTGTTACTGAGGGCACTTGCAGTGGACAAGCGAGGTGACGACCGTCAGCGATTTTAATCCGAATGAGCGTCTCTTGTTTTCGAAGTAGCGCCAACTAGAGTTAAGAGTACGACTTAGCTATTCACTCACCACATTTCCTTGCACAGCCCCTATAAGCAGGAGGGCACGTTCATACACCTTACAGATAGCACAGAGAAGAACAACCCTTCTCTTACCAGGACTCGAACCCAGGAAGCCCAGATCACGAGGAAGACGCGATACCTCTGTGCCAGCCCGCGGGTTTTTTATACTAAACACATGTACCAAGTTTTATTTCTCCATTCCTTTACGTTTTTTACTCGAACAGTCAAAAGAGATTTCTGCTAAAGATATTTCGTTTAAAATCTGATAGAAGTCTGCAGGTTTGTTTTAAATTTTATATAGAATCGTCAACAAAAAAAACTGGATCATCTCTGAGATTTTGCTATTTATTATCGAAGCTTCAAAAAAAAATTGGTGTCTAAGGAAATGATTTAAAGAAACAAATTTGTTAACATAGTCAAACTGACGACTGCGCCAAATATCATCCGTGTAAGTCAAAGCTTTTATTAATTTATAGATCTCCCAAACAGGCATAATGTCAATAATGTATTTTTCCAAATTCAAGGGGGCTTAAAATGGAAAGACTAGCTACAATCTAGAGTTCGATTGTTTTACAATTACAATATTTTCTCCATATTAAGTGTACGGGAAAGAAAAAATAAAAATAACAACAATTGCCGAATAAATAAAAGTGTAAACTATTTTCTGTAAAATACAATTTTATATTTCTTCCATTTATAATATCTTGTAAATAATATGTTGTTGTTACATATGGCACTTGCCATGGGCCGGCTTGCTGGCACAGGGGTAGCGCGTCTGCCTCGTGTTCAGGAGGTCCCGGGTTCGAGTCCTGGTTCGGGCATGGTTGTTATTCTGTGTACTATCCGTGAGATGTGTGAATGTGCCCCCCTGTAAAAAGGGGTTGTGCAAGCGAATGAGATGAGTGTGTAGCAAAAGTCGTACTCTTGGCCCTAGTTGGCGCTACTTGAAACAAGAGACGCTTCACTCGGCTTAAATCTGCTGCTGGGTCCAGCAGCGAGCTTGTCCATAGGCAAGTGCCATTAGAACCAACCAACTTGCCATGGACAAGCCCCGCTGATACATCGGCAGATTTTAAGTAGAAGGCATACGTCTCCTGTTTCAAGTAAGGCCAACTAGGGCCAAGAGTACGGCTTTAGCTACACACTCAGCACAGTCGCTTGCACAGCCCCTTTTTATGGGGGGACAGTCACAAATCTCACAGATAGCACACAGAAGAACAACCATGCCCGAACAGGAACTCAAACCCGGCACTCGCAAAACACGAGTTACCTCAGTGTCAGAAGCTGGTGTAAATAGTATGTTAATACTTTAACTCATAAATTTGGATCTAATCCATATTTATAGTTGCATATTCTATAATATTTTAGCAAACGTCCGTTAAATGTTTGAATGAGAGCTACTATAAATGTTACGTTTTCTCTAAAAGATATTTCTTTTGATCCTACCACAAATAATTTAAAATTTAATTTCCCTTCTGAAATTTCCTGTGAATTTAGAACTAATCTAAAGATAAAGTAGGAAATAATCAGAGAAATCTACTTTTCAAAACAGATTTTGATGTTTTTGTCTTTCTCCTATTAAATAATTACTTCTGGTACTAAACAAGGACTACACTCAGAGTACTTACAAGTCATTCTCTTCATTCTGGAGCGACTATTGCATTGACAAGGAAACGCTCTATCTTTCACGCTTCAGGTGTTGAGATATGAGCGTTAAACGTGATTAATTAATGCAGACGAAAGTATGATTTGCATGATTCAGATTTCCCTTGTGGTTCAGAGGAACCCTTTACAGAACAAGCTACATTGTATGACGCATATATACTTTGGATACCTTTCATAGAAGAGGAATGCTTGCAGTTATTGCTTTATAATAAAGATTGGGTTAGTATGGATATAGAATTCTAAAATGATTCTTAAGTAATAATTGTCACTCGGAATTTTTATTAGTGTTAGTGAACAGATAATTATTTATTTTACTTTAAATTTCCCAAATAAATTTTTAAAAAATATTTTTAAAGTCTAGATTATTAATTACTAAGATTTCATTCGGAAATACTGTTTGACTTATATAAATATATCCGGACAGCTATCTAAATTCCTATTAAAAATCCAGTAAATGCAGAACTTTACAAAATTTATTTAATAAAATCAACATGAAAGTTGAGTTATATTTTGAAGGAAACCAGGCATTTTGGTTTATGCATGTCTAAATTTCATAATCGAGCACTCATATACGATTTCAAGAATATTTTATTTAACTATACCATATTATTTTCTAATTTTTCTGTTGAATTTTCAATTTCTATGTTCATCTCCTGCATTGTAAAGCAAAGAGAAAAATTCGTACACTTTCCTATTTTACAAAAATATTCTTGAGAGTTCATCAAATGATTTATTTAAAGCACTCTATTCAAATATAAATTTTCATTTTCAGATGTTCCAGTAATTAAAGTTTATTTTTAATCATTATGAAATTATGTATAAATCATTCCTTTTATAGTGCATAACTTTAAGTATTTGTATTCATATTTACAATTTTAAGCGTTGTTTTTTTCTGTAAATTGCTAACAACGCATTATATTAGATGACTTAACCAAAGAACCACTTTGTAAATTTTCTCAATTTGTCAATATTTTTTGATATGAAAAATTCTTGAATCCATTGATATGTAATCAATGATAGGAACCTTCCGCCACAAATCATTTTGTAAAAAACTTTCAAAAGCACCTTATTTCAGTGTTAATTCTCCCGCTGGTATGGGACTAAAGTTTGGAGAAGGGGTGTCAATTTAGATGTCAAACTTTTCATTTAACTGCCTTTCAAAATTACGAGGTCCATCCAAAGATAGTCCTTCTGAAAATTAACTGAATGTTATTTTAACTAAACCAAACTTATTCAGGGCTAATTCTCTACGGTGGAATTTCTTCAAGGTAACCACCATACTTGTTCTGTTAATTTTTAATTCAAATAAAAATAATTTTTGTTCCTAGATATATCATCGTAGATTCATTCATTCACATTCCTTCGCTATATATTTTCGAGAAATATGGGAAAGTAAAATCATTGAGAGTCCTCAGCTTTAGCAATGAGTCGGTTTAGCCAAATAATTTCTCCATTTTGAAAGCATAGTTAGAAAAGCACAATACTTTTTATTTATTGTGTTAATATAGCTGAAAATTACTTCTTTTTGCAGTGATAATTTGTAAGTCAAAATTGATTGGTATAATCAAATTAATGCTATTAATTATGAGATTGAAAAATTATTTGCCAAAACCGGTTGTTTGTATTTAATATATTAATTAATTAATATTAATTAATGTTGTTGCTTCTTATGGCACTAGCCATGGACAAGCCCAGGCTGATACATCAGAAGATTTTAAGCCGAAGGTATGCATCTCTTGTTTCAAGTAGAGCCTACTGGAACTAAGAGTACGACTTTTGCTAAACATTCATAAGAGTCGCTTACACAGCCCTTTCTTACAAGGGGGGGGGTCACAGTTACACATCTCATAGATAGCGCACAGAAAAACAACCCTGCACGAACCGTAAATCAAATCCAGGACTCCCAAAACACGAGGAAGACGCGCTATCTCTGTGCCAGAAAGACGGCATATTAATTAATTAATTTTTGATATGATTCTTATTTGAATTCATAATTTCTAAACAAATTAATTTAATTAATTAAACATTTGTACTCTTAATGTTTAGTATCTCTTTTCAAGAAATTATTCACCGAAATCTAATTGAATTGATTCATTAATAAAAAAATAAACAGTTTCTTCAAATTAAGTTGTATGAAATATTTCCTTTGGAATTTAAACTTTATATGCTAATTTAAAAATTAGATGCTCAAATAAATGTTAAATAACATATACTATTTAAATAAAGTATATTTCATCATTTCTATCTTCTACAACCTGAATTAGCATACATCTTTTATTAAAAGAAATAAAAAAATCAAAAATTCGAAAACTTCCTAATCACATTCAGATCCTATTAATTAAATCGAAATATAAATTTTTCACAATCATAAAATTTCTAATGCTATATTGATCTTTTATTTCTTTCGTGTTGTGATATATAGGATTATGATTTAAATCTTTTCTCCCTAATTGAATAATAAAATATATTTCAAATTGAGTTTACAGTCTAGGAATATATTAAAGAAGGCTTCTGAAGATTAATTACTTTGCTTAATTTTTTCGTGCCACAGAATCTTAATTAAGTTTACTTCCGTTTTACCAGTATCCTTTGTTCTTCACTTTCAAAACTCTAATCTTTTGATTAACTCTCATTCTTAATTAGAGTTTCTGCAGAGAGAAAAACTCTTATATTTGCCATTGGAGAGCAGATAGACTGCATTAAATCCTATAATTATGAAACTGAAATTAAAGAACGAGGATTATAATTTTTTTTAAAAAAAAGGAGATTAGTAAGAAAACAATAATAAATTACTTATACATTTGCATATATGTATATAAAACTTTTTGATTAATGATGCGATACCTGTTAAGAAATTAATAATTTTTTTCAATCTAATAATTTCAGACTAATATGTTAATTTTAAAAAGAATTTGAGGAAAATCATAAAACATGCTTGAAGAACTGATATGATTTCACCATCTATTTCAAAAAAATATTGAAATGTTCTTTTTATACCATAATTATTATAAGGATCTTTGTTCATGATATCGACTTTTTTTTCTTTTTTAATGGAAAATAATACGACTCTTTAAAAAATTCTCACCTAATATATTTAATATACGATATAAATATTATTTTCAAGCTGGTTTTCAATAACTGTTATTTAAAAAAAAGATTTCAAAGTTTTTTCTTTCTTCCCAAAAGATTTTGTTACTAAGCATGATATACCTGAAATTTAAATAAATTTAATTATTAATTTTACTATTTTATAGAATAATAAATAGAGCATTATTAAATAAAAATATAAAATAAATATCGTTATCTAAAATATTTCAGGATAATATAAGTTTAATCTTAATTAGAATAATTATGTAAAAATCAAAAAAAAACTTTTAAAAAATTGAAGCATTTTGTTTTAATTTTTGCAATTATATCCGCAATTTGTAAAATAACTACTTCCTATAGAAATCTTCTTAATGCATAATTAATTTTCCCATGAATGGCTTTACCGTTTCCGTAAATTAAATTAAACATTTATTGTTAGAAATAAATGGCATTCACTCCTCGAGTTACGCAATGCATTTATTATCAATAATTATAATTTATCTTTTATTTATTTACATATTTCTTATACTATATCACTAGGTATATGAATTATTAACACATTCTGAAGCTTAGTTTTAAAAAGTGCATTTTAATTTTCCAAAAAAAAAAATTATTCATATTTTGTAGCTGCTTAGTTGTTAAAAGCATATAAATCATCAATAAATAGTTAATCGAAACTTAAAAACAAGGTCGATATGATTCTCAAAATTTTTTGCAACAGTTATTCACTAAGACTTTTAGAAGAAAATGTCTAATGTAATGTTTTGCTACAGATCATATACATATTACAGAAATATACAATTTAAAACCCTACTCTACATTTATTCAATAGACGATCAATATATATTCAATGCAATTATAATGACTAATTCTGATTATCCAAAGAATTTTTCAGTCTGATTCATGCAAATGATGTATTTGCAGTAATTCTAGTCCCTTCTTATATCACATAATAGAAGTGGTCCCATTTGGAATACAGATCATTTATATATGAAATGAAGTAGTTGGCTTAGATATAAGGGCACCCTCTTGCATTGAGGGTTATTTGCATTCCACTGTTTTAAAAAATCAAATTTCGGTGGGGTGATCGAATAGTGAAAATTTCCTCAGGCTGAATAATGTAAAAGGAATCTACATAAAAAGAAGAAATATACAATAGCAAACACGTGCAAAAACAAGACTTGCAATATACTGCTTCAAAAAATAGAGAATAGGTAATAAGGGGTCGTTATAGCTTTAAAAATAGCACTGGAGGAATTCACTAATCTACTCGCTAGTGCTTACCTCAATTGGCATCCTTAAGCTATTTCTCTCATTGTTGTTGTTGTTGTTTTATATTTTCCATGGAAAAAATATATTTTTGAATCATATCGTATCTTTATCCCTAATCAAAATATCACATTTCTCGAATATTTTGGATCTTTCATTTTTGTTGCTGAATTCGCCATCAAAGCAGAAGATTTTTGACCTGGCTTCCTTACGGCATACGTTAGAGCTGTTTGTGAACTTTTCTTCCTTGCCAGGAACCCACTCGTGCAATGAAGCAATGCTACAGATTCGTAATAATACTTATGCGTTCGCGGTGCATTAACAGTTCATATTTATTCTCTCTCATTTGGAAATAACTTCTTATACTCACTTTATCACACTAAAACTAATGATAAAAATATGGGAATATTGCAAATACGCAAGATATAAGCAAGAAAAGAGGTACAACGAATTTAGGTATATTATTATGATACGTAATGTATATTATTATGATTAGGCATCTTTCTGAAGCGAATCTTTTTTAATGGAAGAATTCCTTACACTACGAGTTTTAGATGCGCGTATTAATATTATAGCATTTGTTTCTATTAATATCGTAACTTCGTTTTGTGCATGTTATAATGGTTTGAATGAAGTATGATTTGAAATTTCAGCCTGTTACATCCACTTGTTTGCTTCACTGTATAAAATAATGTTTTTTTTAATTAAAATGAAATCTTCTATGCATATTTCGATGTATCATGTCAGAACATCATTTCTTGAACGGCCAAGCACCACGTGCTCGTGCAAGTCAAATTATGTTTTTATTCATTTTAATGGTTTCATTGAATGAGTCACTTTAGTATTGCATACGATCATAAAAATCTTTGTCTCATTTTTGCTGTTTAAAAAAATAACGCACTTCTTATTTATTTCATTTCGTATAATCGCGCGCTCAAAATGACATTTTTCAAGCTTTTATTGGCTGTAGTTATTAACTTATTTTTTTTTAATCAGAGCTTTTGTAAATGTAATGGCCACGCGTTATTAGAAGCTGATTTTTGAGATGCTCGTGCAGATAATAAAATTTTAATTTTTAGCCTTCAGATTTCTTTATTTTTTACTTACGGATTTTTGTTGAAGTCCCAAAACCTTATTCCTAAAACAATATCATGTTTTGACATGATAATAGTGAAAATAAATGCAAAACGGTAATGATAAAATTCTTCTGTCTTGTCGCAATACATCACTAGTTTCTATTGCCCGTCATGTACCACATCATCTCAAATCTCTAGTTTTTATAAAGATAAGAAATGATGCTGCCCTGCGAGGAGAAAAGCCAGAAACTTTATCAAAGAATAAATTCATAACTCTGATAAAAACTAATGGGACAACAAAGATTTCTGGAATTAACTTATAGTAAGATGAATTTATAAGAACGTTTAATCAATTTGAGCCGAATGATTTCAGATGACAGAATATCACTTATAGTTTAAATATAAACTTAATAAATCGAAATTACTTCGAAATATGTCATTTAGTAAACTAGTAAAACTAACAGATTAAAAGTATTTAAATTTAAAGTATTTAAAATAATAAATCAGCTAAATGATTTAAAAAATATTTTTTTATCACTAGCTATAGTTTTATCGTTATTTAAATTCAATGAAAATTCGTTTTTTTCAAAGAATAAGGGCTATTTACAGATTTTTCCTAGCTATATCAATACAAATACGTACTTTTTAACGTGAATTATTTTGGCATTATAAAGCTTCAAATAATAGAGTTATTTACAGATTTTTAATAGCCTCATGAACACAAGTTAATATGCTTTTTTTTATTTTAAACAATTTTGACAACATTACATAGCTACAGGGAATAGTGTCTTTTTACAAATTTTTTCCTAGCTTCATCAATCCAAAATTTATGTGTATTTTTTGTTTGTCTTGAATTTTTTTTTGACAGTGTTATATAATTTCAAATAATCAGAGTTATTTACAAATTTTTAATAGCTTCATCAACACAAGTAAACTTGCATTTTTTAAAAATCTTTAATAATTTTAACAATTATATAGCTTTAAGGAATAGTGGCATTTTACAAATTTTTTCCTCGTTTCATCAGTCCAAAGTTAATGTGTAAGGTTTTTTTTTCCTTCAAATATTTTGACAATATTATATAGCTTCGAGGATATAAATATCCGCATGACTAATAATAATAATCAAGAATAATCGTGCTAAGGTGTCACTAAATTTATTTGCATTAATTCAAATATTTAATTATTCTAACATTTAGAAAGAAAAATGAATTTTTAAATGGAACATCATTATTTATTGCAAAGGTTACATTTATGTAGTTAAATGTTAAAATATTTGGGAAGATTTTAACAAGACAGTAAAAAAATAAAAATAACACTGTCTACCTTTGGAACATTTTCCTTCTCAATTCATATTAAAATATTTGAAATAATTCTTCAAAGCAAAGTATTCTCAAAAAACAACCAGACTTTAAAATTTTTAACTCGTTGCGCAGAAAATTAAAGACATAATATATAAGCAAAATAATCACGAAAATGTAAAATATTTTAGCTTGGCATACTACAACAAAAATTGAAGAATGTTCCCAAATAATTTAAAGGAATGAATTTACGAAACTTAAACAAAAGAAGGACAACATCTAGTTTTTATATAGTGTTCAAAAAATACCTTCAGAAAAATTTAATAAATATGAAACACTGCTTATTTTTATAAAGGTGTCAAATACCAATATTTCGGATTTGAACTTTATTTTAAATAATAAATTCTTAGATATATGCAATTAGGTAATTTATTTGATGTTTCCTAGAATTTAAATAATGTTAATTGAATTTCTCAGTGAAATCCGAACCATTTTCAGAAAAACCAAACTTCTGAGAGCTTTCTAATTTATTTTTCATCATCTCTTAAGCAAAAATGTTAATATTATAATTGAAATACTTTTAATTTCCAAGAGAATGCTTCAAATGATTATAATTCTTTTGAAGGAAGTTTTTAGTTAAATATTGTCAAGAATAATATTTAACTGCATTGTCATACTAGTTGATGAAGCAGGCTCTATATTTTTATTTAAGTTAAAATATATTGTCGATTTATACAGTTTAACAGAACACCATTATCAGACAGTTTAAATCCAAATATATTATATTCATAAATAATTATCACATCCTAGCAATTTCGTCAAGAAGAAACAAAACAAAGTTCATCCTTGTAGCTCATAGAAAATAAAAAATATCAGTTAAAAACTTAAATTCAGTATAGTGTATAAGTGTTCGACATGATACACTCCAGGTTATAAAAACTGTGCAATTCATCCTACGATTTTTTCTGGTTGCTTGGTGTGAAACTTAAAAATTAAACAGATTTCCGTATATTTAGACACTTGATTTGTTTTTCTTTTACAGGAAACAGCTGATGTTAAATCAACCCCCTACCATCTGATAATGACAAGCTTCATACATATATATTTGCGAGCTTTCAGAGCAGCATATCAGAGATGTTGAGCATGTATGGGATGAGTTATCGTACCGGTTTGATAAATTTCATATTTCTTGAAACCTCACATTAAGTACCTACTTACAACTTCGTTTAAACTTCCAACTAATGTTTTCAATATCTAATAGACAATAAAATAGTGTTTGTCATTCCTTCTTTAAATAGCTCACAAAATGTAGAATAATCATTTATAAAACCCTATGGAAAGAAATTTATTTAATAACTAGCCGCCCTTGGCGACCAGTCGGTTCGCCAGTATTAATGCTCGCTAAAATTTTCATATAATATTTTATGTAGCTGTGTCTTATAACAGGTTTTTCACCAAAATATATTTAAACCAAACAAATTTTGATAATCATATAATTCATTTATAGTATTATTTTCTTCAGATGTTCTGTTCATTGTGCTATTCATCTTTCTCTTTGTATCCGAGCAATGATTGTCCCGGAATTGATATTTTACTTAAATGGTGGAGGGAAAGGTCTAAAATTCTACATTTTCATAGAATAATGAGATTCAAATTTTCATAAATGTAAACACGCTAAACAATAAAGACAATTGGTTTTTAAGAGATGCGAAAGTTTAAAAAAAGCTCGGAAAATGCCGCGCACAGAAGAAATAATATTGATGCACACACATCCTTCTTTTCTTTTCTTTTTTTTTCTATCCTTTTTTTCTTCACTAATTTTGTTTCTACAAACCCTATTTTCACTTTGTTATTCTTTTTTTTTCTTCCGTGCCGAAATTTTATTTTGAGCAGGCATAGATTAAATATTCATACAGACTAATAATAAAAGCAGCTATTTTGTTTCTTTTTTAAACATCCCGTTATCTATGAATGAAAACCAACTGACTTCGCGCATTTCTTTCTAAACAAATGATAATTTATTACTTCCTGCTATCTCACTCAGTTGGCGTGGGGGAAGGAAATGCAGATTTTTGGCGGGAAAGTTAGAAAAGTGTCGTTTTAACTATTTTCCTCGCAGTTTTTTCATTTTTTCTTTCCATAAGAACCATCCTCGTGTCTTAACGAAACTATTAAACAAAAAATTAGCCGAATCGGTCGAGCCGTTCTCCAGTTTTGCGCTTAGCAACGCATTTCGAGCTGCATTTTTATTATAATAGATTTATCCATATATAGCGGGGAATTGTTAATTTACATCATATATTTAAGTTTAAATATCAGTTTTGTTTCAAGACTCGGAAATTTGTTTAAATTTCTATTGTGATGAGTTTCAAAGCAATTTTTGACAGCGGTATTCCAACTAATTTTTATGCAAGTGATGGCAAGGTGAATTTTAAAGAATTATAAGTTGCTGTGAATATAGATAATAAAAAATAGCATTCGTCACAAAAATCATAATTACGAAATATTGATTTTTTTATATCTTTTTTATTTTCATCCAATAACAAAATAAAAATAGAAAGTAATTAAAAATATATTAACTAAAATATCGAAAAAATTATATATACTTCTAACAATTTTTCAGTATTTCAAAACATATTTAATACTCTTACGGTAATAAAAGATATACATAAAGCTATAAAACACCTCTTTGTAAGTGTCTATATCAGAAACAAGATCGACTATTCAATATATCAATTTACCATATTTATATCGATCTTTTTCTACTACAAAGTACGTCACAGATTTATTTAATCTCATAGTCTCTGAAGAATAAGATTATTAATGTATCTTTTTTAATTTGGCATCTATTTATTGTGAAAATACTTCCAGAAAATATATATTACGATGTCAAGATGTAGAGTTCATAAAAATATTGTAATTAAATATATAAAATAATAACCTGAACAAACAACTTAACTTTATTATAACTCCAAATACAAAATAGAAAAATAAAAATTAGAAATAAAAGACATGAACTGAAATTTCAAATTTTAACAGATGTTAAAAATTTCTGCTGATAAATAGAAAGTTATTCGAAATCCTAAATTATCTGTTTTCCTTATGTGGAGTACAATAGAATATAATTATCAAAAAAACATATTTTTCTATAGACCTTAAATAGAAACTTCGGTTGTTTGATGCCTAAAACTAGCAAGAGAAGCCAAGTGCACTGTTGATTATTCAGATTTTATTCGCAGAAAGAAAGAAGACTTATTTACTGAGGTGTTTATTCAAGCATAAATTCCGTCGCATGTTTAATTACACAACACTGAAAAGACGAATTCATTAAATTCTCCAAATTCTTATCTAAAGTCTCGGCTCTAACAAAGCAGAAGGAGAAGATTTTAGCTTACACGGAAAGTACTTCTTCAGAAAACAAAAATTGAGGTGTAAAAAGTGTTCCTTGCCAAAAAGCAATCGATACATTCCTTTGCCTTTTGGACCACTAAGATTTCTCTTTCCCTAGCGCCGCATATTACGCAGCAGATTGGCGAAAAGTTCTGCCTGAACTTTGCAACCGTGAGGAAGTAGGCATTAAAGTGTGAGGCGGAAAAAGAAAGAAAGAAAATAATCGTAAAAATAGATTTTCGCCAGAAAGAAAATTGCATCTCATGTATTCCTACATCCGATTCCTATAAACTAAAAAAAAAACTACAACTACTGCTGATAACCGGTCGGTTTTATGAGTGCTGTTGCCATAGCGAGGAAGTAAATAATTTTCCGCAATAAAAGTTTCAACTATTAGTCAAAAAAATGAGAAAATGTGAGATATTTGTGTGATATCAGGAAGTGGTTATAACTATATTTTTATTGCCAAACACCTATCTTGCAAAAAAACAAATAAATAAATAAAAAGAAACAAGGTTATGTAAAATTCGGGAAAGAGCTTATATTTTCAAACATTTCGGTTTAAAATTCGTAAACACTAAATAGAAGAATATATAGCAGAATAATAACACTGAATAAATTTTGCATAAAAATAAGTAAGAGAGTATCATTAAATTGAAATTCAGAAATGCTTTGCGAAACTCTATTAAAATACACACTGAATACTAAAGATGAAGGTTTAATGCTAAAGTTGGACGATTTTAATAAATGCTATGTTTCACTTGGATTCTTTTTCTTTTTATAAATAAATATTCAGAGAAAGCAACACTGAAAGGAAAAAATCGAAGTTTTGATGCATTTTTTTCTTTGAGGAAAAATTATAAATCTAATGAGCAAAAATGAGTTTTAAACTGAATTCAATTGAAATCTAATTATTAATAAATAAGACGAATATATTTGAAACGATATTATCAAAAATTTGCCTAACATTATTCTAAATCTGCAAAGAATAACTTTGTCAGTAATATTAGGTTGGGGGAAAAGAAATACATTATTATTTTACAGCCATCTACCGAGAAAATAATGGATTTCTTTCTATTAATTTCATTTTTTCCCACTATTTTCTTTCCATGTGGAATTATTGAAAATAATGGAAAAAGAAATCCATTATTTTCTCGGTAGACGGCAGCAAAATAATAATGGATTTATTTATCCTCAACCTAATATTTATACTAAATTGAACAAAAAAAAGAGCAAAGTTAAACTAAAATTGAAATAGCTCCATCATCCCATTAGTAAAGAAGAAAATTTTTCATCTTCATTCCAATAAATTTATAGAATGCTAATGAAGTTATTATTTCCAATTTTTGATTAAGTGTACTAACGCTCTAACATCCATATTTACTTAGCTTTAATTAAATAGGAACTAAAAATTCTAAATATAATTTCTAGTTCTTTAAATTTATATTACTACTTTAAATTTATATGACTAAAATACTCAAACTTTTTAGTTATACATCTGAGTATTCAAAATGAAATTGCTTCATACGTCTTTTTTTGATAAAAATAAATAATGTTAAAAGATGATGTCATGATGAGAAAATGTGTGTGAGGGGGATTTAATATAAACTAAACAAGTAACATAAAAAATTATCCATTCCTAGTTAGGACAACAAAGAAAAATTAATTTTAATTACTTTTTATTAAATAACTACGATTGATGTAAATAATTTATCCAAAATTATTGATTGTCGCAAGAATTGAGCTCGCACTCTTTACCTTCACGTAAAAAATTCTGAAATCTTTTCATTTTAAGATAGGGCAACTACCTGCTGATTTCAATTTACATTATAAACTGCTAAAACTCAATTTAAAGTATTAATAACTAATTTAATTAAATTAATGAATTAATATTTGAAAAAAATGTACTAACATAAGGTGTCATCCACTACAACTTTAAAAAATACATTTAAACTTGAGTGGAGGAATAAAAAGTATTTTATTAACAATTGAAAATTTTCATACGATATATATAGAGAGAATTGAGAAAAGGCCTATTTTATCTTTTACGATCGTATAAATATTCCTAATTAGATCTAAAATTGAATTTGCTATTATAAATATAGCAGTGCCATTATAGTATTCATTGTTAAGCACCGAGTAACAATAAATACTATATTAACTATAATAATAACGCTAAAACATACTAGAAAAAACAATGTGACAATCCAAATGGAGACACGATTCGACAGCTACTATAAATAGACAAATTAATCTACATTTATCGTTTAATTTTATACCAAAATATCCCTTTGTATAACACCGAATGGAGGTAAATTTCATCCATTGTTTTATACGGTTGAAATTTAGAGCTATTTGGAATGCAATAAAAATGTTACCGAGTTCAGCCTTTCACATCTGAAATGCAGCCAAAAAAAATTAATTCAATTACGAAACTATTTTTCAAGTTGCCACTTAACCTTTATAAAAATTTTAAAAGTTTTTACTGAGTGAAAAAAAAATCGAAAGTAAGTTTTATAACCTAAATTATATTATGTGCTTAAAATTTTTGAGCATGAAGCTTTTTTTTTTCGATTTTTAACATTAAAACATGCATTAATTAATCCTTTTGTAAAGAAATCAATTATATAATTTAAATAGAATTAATTATATGTTAGTAATATAAACATAAAAACAGTTAAATCTTCCGGTCAGAAATGCCGTTAACATCAATGCCATAGAGTACATCTCAATGAATATTTTTTGGAATTTCTCTTTTCTGAAACGAAAAGAATTTTATATATCATCTGCATAGAAATAATAAATCAATCAATTATTTATTTCTATCCATAGAATAATTATTAAATTAGTTAATCTGAAATAAATGCATAATTTTTGAATGAATAATAATAAATTTTGCAGTGATTCGAAGTTTTTAATCATTTTTCTTTTTAATTACACACTGCTTTTTGGAACATATTTTTTTTAAGTTTTAGAATTATGCTATTTAAGATACACAAAAATCAGAAAATAATTAAAATTCTTATGTAAAATTTAGAAATATATTATTTAAAATAAAGAAAAGATATAAAGCTATTTCAAACAAGAAAAAAAGATTTCACAACTGAAGTAACAATTGAATAATGTATAAAAAGTTTCAAAAATGAATGGATGCAGCTTATTCAATATTTATCTCCTTTAAAATGAATCGGGTTATTTCAATTTAATGAATTAATTTTTTGCTTAATACATTTGATAAAAAATCCTTTATTCATTTTTTCCTTTCTTTTTATTATTCATTTTTTACATTATTATTCTTTCTTTTTTAAATCCAGTCTTTGTTTTATTTTATATAATTAATTTCGATTATTTTTATTCCTTAGTTTTAAAGGTTTTTATCATTTTTCAAATATTATAAAATAATAAATAAATTATAATTTCACATGTTTAAAGTATCCAAATGCTAAAGATGATGGCAAATAAATTATTTCCTTTATTAAAGATTCAGTAAAAACTTAATTAATAAAATAAGTAAAACTTTTGCATTTATACTTTCTTTCAAACATAAGGAGAGTTCTATAATTGTATTTTGAGAATTCTTCACCTTTTTTAGGCTTTATTTAGTAAGAATTAAAATAAGGAAAAGAATTGTGTCTTCTCTAATTTCAATGCAATCACTCAAAAAGAAATTTCAAAAGTAATTTTTACACCAGAAACTATGCGTTTATAAACTTTTTAATGAAATTCTGAAATGGGAAATTTATCGGTCTCTTCCTTCATAACGCGAGAACAATTATCCATAAAATCCAGCGATCTAAATAGATAAATTTTCAAGCTTCAGTTTTAATGCAAGATTCTTTACACAGAAAATCAAGAATTTACTCTTAGTGAAAATAATCTCTCTCTCTCTTCATCAAATTATGAAATGTCAATTCATCAAATTATTAAGTGTTTATCTGTTTATAAGCGAAATTGATAAAACTCTTACAAATTAGCTAATCAATATTTCCTGTGTTCTTAATATTAAACAAAAAGATTGAAATGAAATCCGCTATGCATATTTTAATGTATCCTGTCGGAACATCAATTCTTGAACGGCCAAGCACCGCGTGCTCGTGCAAGTTAAATTATATTTTTATTCATTTTAATTGTTTCCTTGAATGAGTCACTTTAGTATTGCAAACGATCTAAAAAACTTTGTCTCGCATTTAGTGTTTTAAAAAAATATCCCATTTCCTATTTATTTCATTTCATATAATCGTGTGCTCAAAATAATGTAATCATTAACTTATTTTTTTTTAAATCTGAGCTTTTGTGAATGCAATAGCAACATGCTATTGAAAGCTGGTTTTTTGAGATGCTCGTGCAGACACTAAAATTTTTAATTTTAGCCTGCAGATTTTTGTTGACTCCGAAAATGCCATCCCAAAAAACATCATGTTCTGACATGATAAAATGAGATGCCATATGAAGTTTTGCAATTAACCGGTTTTCCAAAAGAGATTCAAATTATTTACTGTATACCACGAAGTTCAACATAAAACGATACAGATAAGTATGCAAGAGAATCAAGGTGCAGTTTAGTTTATACTGAACCGGACAAGTGAAAATTTAAGACTTAAAAAATCTAGTCAATGAGACAGTATTTTCTTTACACTCGGATATTTTTCTTCGTGTATAAACATGTTTTAGAAATTTTTCAAGATTTATTATCTATGGAAAAAAAGTAATTTTGCTTGGGGGTATATTTTCTTCTGAAATTGCAACAAATAATATTCTTGAAAAAACACATTAGTTTTTACTTTTCAAATCATGAAATTTTTCTACTATACAAAGGTAAAGAAGAAAGATGATGGAAAACAATATAATAAGAAATTCAACAATTATATGAGAAATAAAACAAAATTTACACTGTTTTTATTATTTCTACCCAACCCAAACATTCGTTGAGCAGGTTTAGAGGACATTTTAAACATATAGGATGTAGAAAATTCAGTCTGTAAATTATGTTCATATTTCTCTTGACGTATTAATATATTACAGAAATTTTTTAAATAAGTTGTCACTGGAAAAATTAATTATATTTTAATATATATTTCAGAATCAGTTCAATGCAAACTTTCATTGAAAAAAATCTATGCAATTATTCTAGTTACTAAAATCAAATTTTGCTTCATTTAAATTTGCTTCATAAAGCAGATCAATAGGTTAGATTATATTGCAATAACCAAGTTTCAGAGTCCTCTGCTGAGCTTTGTATAATACTGAAACACTAAAAAGAAAGGGAGGTCCAACAGAGCAAAGAAATAGCTGAAATATTTAAAAAAAGAATAAGCTAAAATTTGGCGGAGAAAGAGCGCGTGTAACTGCAGTTCTCGGTCATCTGACTTCCGGTTCACACACATCACAAACCCTTTTTACTGAGTGTTCTTCATTCATCCACAGATCTTAATTTAGATCTGTAACAGAGAACGATTATCTCCAACCCAGTACCCCCAGTAATATTACTCTCAACATGGAACCCTTAGTGACGCGTGCCAGACACCACACACACGGAGAGTCTTCGGCTAGCGAGTTCAAACCCGTAGCCAAACGAATGTGAATCCAACGCCCTACCAACTAGGCTATCCCAAACCTTGCATGAGTAGTAAAGATCAAAAACAAGAAGCTACATGCTCAATTCATTTGATTAAACTAAAAAGAAAGCAAGGGTACCCGAAGAAGGTCCATGCTTTGCAGTCTCAGATACTGCATCTTCCCAGTTAAGAGTTAATTTTTTGATTTTTTATTACTCCTTTTTTGTTTTACTGTCTATCTATTTTGGCTGGGTGATTTTCAATTAAAATAATGCTTAAACATGTATTTTATTTCTAGGAGACAATGACCCTGATCACAGAAAACAAAGCACCCATATTTTGTCTTTTGCTCTCTCTCAAGACATTTACGCCCTTCAAGAAAGACATGGGGAAAATCATATTTTTTTATTTTCAGCTCACTCCTACATCTCGCAAAGAGCGGGCAATTCATACCCGGTCATTTATCACAGCTACTATCATCTAACAGCTTTTCTTTAGTCTCTGCCTTTAAACGACCTTTTGTTTCATAAAGCTGCTTTTAAGGAATGATATCCTCCAGGATAGAAATTCCATCCAATTTCACACCTTTTAACTGAGATCGCTCTCCAAAGAAGATGATGGTGTCCGGAGGCTATTTTAGGGGAGGTGAAATATTTGCTCATCATATTTGGAAAGGTCTTTTCTTTCCTCCAAACATTCTTCTAGCTTACTTTTTATTCAAAGGAAAAACATTGTGAATAATTAAGATTGTGTAATTTATGAATGAAAGGTGAAATAGTATTTAAATATGTATTTTATTCTCTTTTAAGAAATTTCTCAGAAATTGGAATTTTTTACTAAAAACATAGTATTTTCCGGCGATTGTTTTAAAAATTTACAGATATACGTGACATTAGCTGAGATGAAAAATTTTCACGTTTATCTTTTACTATTCAAAAATTACTTAATTGCTTCGAAATTTATTTTAACGTTTCTTGTAGTTAACTATTTTTAGCAAAGTTTTAATAGCATATATCTCAACAAAGGTTTATATCAAAAATTAAAATAATCCCGTATCATTGAATACTTATTTATATATATAAAGAGAAAGTGAGAGAGGCAGAGACTAAACAACATACAATTAGAGGATTATATATATATTTATGTAATAATAAAATTAAATGATTCCTAAAATCCACTTGAGTTAAATATTTTCACGAATACTTAACACAATTTTTTTAAAAAAGGAAACAATATTTGGTTAAATATTGTGAGTTGTTATTATCGTGTTCCGCTTTACAATAGAAAGAGAGATTCGGTAGTTTCTGAGGGTATGGACTGACTCCTAGCTCACATGCGTCACAAATCCTTACTGGGCGAACTTCATTCATGCATCGATAGACTGAAATTTGGATTTGAATCGCAAAAGGATCACCTCTGATCCAGTACGCCTAGTGGTATTACTCTTGACATGGAGGACTTTGTGACCACGACAGATTGAACGAGCACCAGCCACCACATATACGCGGAGAGTCTTCGGTCTACGGGGTTCGAACGTTCAATCTAAGGAATACGAGCCCAGCGCTCTACAAACCAGGCTACCCAGACCCGAAAGTTGAGAGTGATAGTTTAAGTATCCGAATTTAACTTGGAATATGAGTGCAGCCTTTTTGGATTGTGAATTTAAACCTCCAACAATGATTAACAACAAATAATAAAGATTTTTTTAACAATTTTTAAATTAATATTTATTCTGTAAAATTCCACCGAATTCTTATATATGCATTCAATCCAAGATGAATTTAGTGAACACTTTTAAAACTTTTAATGCCTTTTTTATTGGTCTAATTTCAAATAAATTTTATGCTGAATTTTAATCTAAAGTATTCATAAATTTAAAAACATAAAACCTAATTTTGAAACCAATAACAGAATAAAATCCATCAAGAGTAATTGTTTTTATTATTAATGTAAAAATATAGACAATGAATTTAATTCCATTAGATTATTGTGTACACCAAATAGAGTATTTTAAAGTATATTGGTTAACCATGGTAAGAAGTATGCATAAAAGTTCTTGTCGATACATGATAACTAAATATTTATTTCAACTAATTTCAAATTTTCAAAGTGAATTTATATCAAACTTATTATACTTGTTTACTTGCATATTTTCTTTAGCAGTTTCTAGTTATCTAAGTCGATTATGAGTTCTAGTTTTACTATGTTTGACACAAGAATACATATTTGTTCCAACTTACTACAGCTTTCGGAACTTATTAATACTATATTTACTATTATTTTTTTTCATTTTTAATTAATAAAATGATACATGATTTTTGTTTTATATTTTATTTATAAATATTTAGATATCATAACTATTTATTTTAACATTAAACCTGTAAAATTTTAATAGAAAAAATCACTGAAATCTCTTGACAAGATAAACAGCAACAATTATGATTTCTTCCACTGCAGACGAAATTTAGCAAGTTTTAAGTCGTTAAGACATTTTTAAAATTATTCAAACATTACAAAATACAGTAAGTAAGCACATTTTTTCATAAATGATATTTTTTCTACAATAAAAAAGAAAATTTTTAAAAAGTCTTCTATTTGTAAAACTTAGCTAGTACACAACTATTGCAACTTTTTATTGATTACAACGTGATTTCAAAGCTGCACCGCATTGATTAAAATAAATAATTCTTTATCAAAGAAAGAAGATCTGTGCAAAAATGTTGCTTCTATTTTAATCGAAATTATTATTACTTGGCTGCTTGAAAAGGCAGTAACATTGAGTATTTTATATAAAATATAACTGAAAAGAGAAAATATTTTTAACTTGGAAGAATTAAAATAAACTTTATTGCTTTGTCTGAGTTTTTAGAAACTAATTTATAAAAATATATAAAGTTAATCGGAAATCGATAAAGCTAAGTTTAATTACTTTAATTTTTTTTTTGTCTCGAAACTATTTTATAATAAATAACACTGACTCCAAAGGAGAAATTAAATCTCTGTGTACTTTGGAATACTTTCGAAAAGTAAATATTTTGTCCAAGACTGTTATTTTAACTGTTAACAACACGATATATTATTAAAGTTGGAAAATCGCATTAAATTCGATATTTTAGAAGATTAAATTTTCTCTGAATAAAATATTTTATATTTATGATATATATAATTTTTTCACTAAGTCAAAACTTTTAAATTTTTTATAAAGATAAAGTGGCAACTTGAAAAATAATTTCGTAATTGAATTTCTTTGCTGCATTTTAGATGTGAAAGGCTGAATTCGGTAACATTTTTTCCCAGAGATATTTTAGAAGATTACATTTTATTCTGAAGATAAAATGTTCTCTTATCGAAAAAATTTAAGTTATTGACTTCGATTTGAATTAAATAAAATTCCAGGTGTTTCTATCTTCAGATACGTGAATTTCACAAGTAATTCTTTCCAAAGGAGTCCAATTTTCAAAATTCTTTTTCTTACACTAAAAGAATTAGTGTTAAAGAAATATTCCTTTTGTTTAAAATTTATTGATGTTTAGGCATTCCAATTTTTATCCATCAAATATTTTCTTCTTAGGCATCAAAATATTACAAATGCAACAACTGTTCTTTCTTATTGGCCAAGTATCCATCGACCACATCATCAATTAATTGCCTAACAGTAAACCAGACAGAAACAAAAACAGTCATCTATCATACATGTCAACGCTCTTCATCAACCATATGCTTCCCAATTTTCCCTCCCCAAAATTACCAATTACTCTACACTAAATTCTGCTCCCTTTTAACCAACAGACTCTCCATTACATAAAGAAACCCAGACCGCTTGCTCTTTTACTTTTATTTAATACAGGCAGCAAATGTGAATCACGGATGGTCGGCAATGGGGTGGTGGAAGTGACACCTCGTATTCAACCTGAAGGTGGCAATAAACAGAAACACCCTCCCCCCTGCTTGTGAAAGTTAGAAGTGAAAGTAGGTTAATGCGTAATTAGAAGATTGGAAAGAATCCGCCTCCAGGAGACGCCAGGAGGTTTCAGAGGGAAGCGATTTCGGTAAGTGATTCCGCTGTGGATGAGGAGGAACGCCGTGAATACTAATCAGGAGATTAGTTATTGGACTGAGCCTCTTGGTTAGATATCGGATGAGGTTTAGTGAGTGAGTGACGTGAGAGCCAAGAGTATCATTTCTCATATTTCCTTTTTTAGCCATGATAACTGTCATTTCAGCTCTTATGTGCCTCTGTATTGGATATAAATAGCTTTAACAAATTGCATTTGTAGTGGTGATGTTTGGTTTACAGTTAAATTGGGATTTTTAAGACAACCAGGGGCCTTTAAAAAGACTTTTTGTGATTTTCAACTTAGCAATCTGAAATTTTACATACATTAAGAGTAACATTAAAGGAGATGACACACAAAATTTTAAAGCATTATATTAGTTTATTTATGAGTAAGAAGGGTTAATATAATATAATATTAGTGATAAATTATGTTAATGAAAAAAGTTCTAGGCGCTCCAAATTTTTACGAAAGCGTTCCAATTTTTATTATTATTTATTCTAACCCTTTTGAAATAAAATGTGTGATTAATTTTAAAGTTTGAGTACGAAATATCAAAATTAACTAATATAATCACTTAAAACTACTGATTTTTTTTAAGTTTTAGTAGTTTTAAGCGATTACATTGGTTAATTTTGATATTTCGTACTCAAACTTCAAGATTAATCCTACATTTTGTTTCAAAAGGGTTAGAGAGAGTAATAATAAAAATTGAAGCACTTTCGTACAAATTTAGAGCACCTGGAACATTTTTCATTGATGTTATTTATCTCTAATATTATAATATATTAATCCCCTTTACTCATAAATAAATTAATATTATGCTTCAAAATTTTGTGTCATCTCTTATAGTGTTACAAATAATCATTGTAAAATTTCAAATTGCTAAGGCTAAAATTTCAAAAGTCATTGTAAGGTCTCTAGTCGTCTTACGGCTGCTAATATTTGTAGATCAATATTAAAGAGCTCAGTTATAACTGTAATTAAGAGTTTGAATATCTATCAGCTCCACCAAAGAGAATGTCAGATCTTTTTAATCTGTTTTACATTTTGTATCTGTAATAATTATTTTATTATTTTTAAGCTCTTGTTTGTTTATGAGTGTATGTTATTCAAGTTTTCATAATATATAAGCGCATGTGCGTCTTTTTATTATTTCAAAGACATTTTGTGGGTACAGTTTAAAACTAAAAATAAATTACCATGTCGATAGTAATGACGTAAATAATTACTTTTTTAAATTATTGCAATTTCACTTCCATACCGTTGAAAGCAATTATTATAATTTTAATTAAATAAGTAATTAAAAAATTTAACGCAAATTTAAATTGGTTAATTATTTTATATAATAAATATTATAGCATCTAAGTTTATTGAACAAGATTTAATCAAACTACACAAGTCCAAAGTTATAAAATCTCTTGTTCCATCTACTGTTTAAAGCTACGAAAGGAAATGAGTTTTTGATATTGAATTTAAAACTTTTTAAATTAAGAAATTTTTTTCATCGAATGATAAAAGAGATTTTTGTTGTAAAAAGAGATGGACTCTTGTGGAAAAAGGGTTTTGCATATAAAGTCTAGTTTTCGCTTAAAAATGGAAGTGAACTTAATCTAAGAATGTTAAGTTAGGTGATATCTACTTTTGTAATTCGGTATTCTATCTTAATCAATTATTCTAAAGTATTTAAAAATTATAAACCAAAAAATAATATTATGTAATCTTTTCAGTCATTTTATCGATTTTTTTTTCTATTTATCAAGCACTAAATCAAATGCATTCTTGCTTCTTAGATAAATTTAGAATTTTCGCTTCTGTCGGCTCAAAACCGATGAAATAGACATTGAATGTTTCTTCAATTTTCGCGCATGTTTTAGTCTTACGATCTAACAGTGTCTCCTTTGTATTTTTATAACCGATTTTGAAAAGGATAACCACTATTAAAATAAAACGGACAATAGGCTATAACATAAAGGAATCTGAGAAAGAGCTTTTCCCTCTTTATAATCCACATTTCTTTTTACAGATATCTGATTTGCCGGCATCCTGGCACAGAGGTAGCGCGTCTTCCTTTTGATCTGGACATCCCGGATTAAAGCATGGTTATTTTTCTATGTTATATCTGCGCGGTGTGTGAATTTGCCACCCTGTAGAAAAAGCCTGTTCAAGCGAATGTGATGAATGTGTAGCTAAAGTCGTATTCTTGGTCCTAGTTGGGGCTACTTCAAAACCATAGTTTACTTTGACTTAAATCCCTTGATTCATTGGTGGGCTTGTCCATGGCAAGTGCCATTAGTAATAACAACAGATATCTAATTCTCTTCTATGTATTTAAACAAAAGGGAAAAGTAGGCTAAAATTAAATGAAATTACAATCATTAGCGGACACTTACATTATGTTAGCCCCGAAAAATACAACATATCCTTCATTACAAGCCCTAGACTGGTGAAGTTTACTGGATAAACTAGAATAATTAGGGTTGTAACCGCATCCATATTTAAAACGTTCCTTTCCTTGTTATATTCAAAGTTTTTAAATAAAAATGTAAAATTATTAAAGTGAAAAAAAATGAAATACTTACTCTACAATACATCTATTCAATTCAAGGTCAATTTCAAAAACATTTTAATTTTGCTCGAATATTCGATTTTATAAAATGCTATCAATTTTAAAATATATTTTTAATCTGACATAAAGTATATTATTCAAGATTAGTGTTAGGTGCAGTTTTCCCTTATAAGATGCATTAATTATAGAATTATAAACAGTTGCTTTTATAAAACTTTCAATAGCTGCTATTTATGTGTATACAATTATTTCTTGTACAGCTAATCACAGAACAATTCCATATTTTCTCTTCTTCGGTAAAGCTGCAGTTCCTTATAGAATCAATTTATTGTAAAGAAAAAAATGTGGTGACCGAATTCTCTATCTTAGAGAATGTCCAGTCTTCTCGATTTAACCAAAAAAAGAAGTCGGGGTTAGCCGAAAGAACTCTTATGAACTGCTTTAATAGCGAAAGAAAAGAAAGACAAAATACTTGGAACTGCTCCTGCACCGTGCTTTTCTTTCCATCCCTTACCCTTTCGCGTGCCCCGGGTGGAAGAAAATGCCCCAGGAATCCGTAATTCCACCATTCTGGAATGCATAAAGCGGGGATTTATCATTCGGCCGGAGCTCTGGTGTGCCCGATGAAAGAAAAATGGAAGGACGGCGAATAAGAATAAAGTGGTCCGGGTGGCTCGACGATTTATTTAGATGTGAAGCAGACACATGCAGTATAATCTAAGAGAAAAAGTAAATAACCGTTAAGACCAAATGTCCTGAACTGAGGATGGATATACAGTTTATCTTTGGAATAGACTTCTTTAGCAAAGCGATTACCTGAGTTATATTGTTTATCTTTCCTCAGTTTCTCTCTCTCGCTCTCTCTTTCTCCTCCATGAAGACTTCAAATGGAAAGTTGAAAAAGAAGTAAGATTTTCGGTGGCAGTTGTATATTTGGTGAAGGGTATAGATTTCTCAAATGTTACCAGTACATTATTTCGTGTGTTGCAGAATAGTGTTACAATGAGGTTTGCTATAAAAATGACTTGCTGAAGAATTCATCTTTCTCAATTTAATTGAAAGGTAAAGGAAAGAATCTTACAGGAAAACTATTTACATAAGAAAAGCAAAAAGTTATTATATGAATGATAAGAAGAAAGTTATTATGAAACACTTTAACAGAAAGCCGTTAGTAATAAATTTCTCAATGTCCATACAATTAACTGCATACTATTTCGGAAAATTTCTTATTAAACATGGATAAAGTAATGAAATTGTATTCATTTAGGATAAAATTTCATTTATCCGATGAAGAATATCCGATTAGTTTAAAAACATAATTTTCGTTGAAAGTCTCCTTTTATTTTCAGTTAAAAAAGGTTCATTGAAAAAGGTTCATTTCCAGTGATATCTTCATTTCGTTTCTATGTCAATTAGAAGCCAAATTATAACACACTATTCACATGTAAGCGAGTCTTATTTATAATTATTTAAAACCTCTAATTTTCTGAAAAACCAGGGGGGTTTGGATAATTTTGCTGTACTAGTTTCGTCATGTCAAAAAATAATCAATATACCATATTGAAATTTAAAATTTGTGCTCGTTATGTTATGCAGAATATAATGAACAAGAGATTTGATATTGAATGCTCTTGAAACGGATTTATAATTGTTTAATGTAAATATTCCAAATAGAACTTCAAAATTTTACATGAAACTTCAAACCTTAAACAGAAAATCTTTATATTTGAATACAATTCTTAGATAATAGTAAGCTATACTAAGGTATGTTACATTTGTAATGTTAAGAAGAAATATGAAAAATTTTAACATTTTTTTTCTCCTAGTTTTGGTAAATGAATGTTAAAATGCATATCAAAGTATGCCTTTTCTTCAAAAGCTACATATATATATTTGAATAATTTCATTGTTATTCATCATTTCATCCCTATATTATTATAAAAATATCATATAAACATTTAATTAATTTTTTTAAAAAAAATTTCCCTCCAAACCTGGTCGGAAACCTTATTATTTTTTGAAATTAAAATTAACTTATTTTCTTTTAACAATAACAACGCATCTATATGAAAATGCTTTTTTAAAATCTATTTTATATCACATATGCATACGAATAAAAAAATATTTTATAATCACCAAAAACATTTTTTTTCATTTCAAGCTACTTTTTCCATGATTACACCTTCTTTACAAATCATTTAATTATAAAAGTTCTTGAATCATAAAAAATTATCAATTATTTTTCAATCATTTAAATTATTTCAAATTCTTTAGAATTATTTAAAAAATAATATAAAAAGGCAATTATATATTGGTTGCAACATTAATCACAAACTATTTTACTTATGCCTCACCAAACTTTTTCTGAATTTTATTTATAAAATATTATAAGTATTTGTTAAACCTTTTTCATCTTATTATAGTTAATTCAAAAACAATTCGGTTAGCAACTAAAGAAAAAATTTGACGAAACAAGCATACATCAATATTTATAACATTTGTTTTATATAATATAAAGCAAGAATCTGGTCGACAGCTATTCCAAACAGTATAATCAATATATGGACTTGACCAAAATAACTAGAGTTCTAACTACGCCAGGCTTGTCATAAATTATCATAACAACGAAATGTTACTATTAGCTCATAATTTTATGTTGGAAATAATTTATTCATTGTTTTTGCACCTAATACAGTTTTAATTAAATTTTTAGTTAAATATATTAGTTACTGTATTATTTAAAATTTTTCTTTGAAATCCGTGAATTTTTATTAATTTCAATAGAGCCTTAATCATTCTAAAAAAATTTATTTAAGAGATTAGATACAATTGGGTTAAAATTTCAAATTAAACGATTTTTCACGTTTGATGAAAAAAAATTTCCATTCAAATTATCCCGATCTTAAAATGTTTTTATTTCTCAAAACTATCAGCAATCGGAATCTCAGATTAAAAATTTAGAGCATTTTGAATTCAAATTATAAAAACTTGCGTAAAATAATAATGTTTTTATTTCGTTTTCAATATTTTTCATTTTTTTTCTAGGTGAAAGCATAAAAAAGTAAGATCATACCTTATCTCAGTGCGTTATGAATATTTCATGATTTTTATAAAGAAACCGGGATATATTCTTTAAAAATTCTAACCACTCTATGAAAATAAATTACCTGTCTTATCGTGTCGGCTCTACGTAAAGGAATATGAAATCCTGTAATTCATATTTAAAATTTTATTTATTTCCTTCAGAAAAAGAAAGCTTTTCAAAGAAAAAAATTCAAGCATTTTGTTGATACCCTCCAAAATCAGACATCAGCTCAACTAAGATAGGTGAAACCATGAATGGAAGCAAATTTAAATTCACTCATTAGAAAAGAATAAAATTTTCCATCCTTCCAAACTTTCGAAGAGTATGCGATTACTGACGCAATATGAAGCCATCCATACTTTCTTGTTTATATTGATGGTCCGTTTTAACCAACACTAGTGGTAATTCGAGACACAACTCGTAACTTTGAATCGATATCAGATGTTGAAGACGATGTCTCATTGGCGTCACCCTTTCCAAGCTTGTGCTTTCCCCTAGTAGAAGGGCATTTTGTCTCGACGGATTCAGCATAGCAAGATCACTTAAATGGCGGTTCTTTATTGAAATCAGGTCCCAAACTAAAAGTCTTCAGGCACGGAAAATTGAACTTTACCATTAGGCCAAAGCACCCAACAGATTATGTTAGATTACAATTTTTAACTTTAATTTATGGCTTCTTCAACCCACCGAAAGGCACGCGAAAAACTTAAATGACCTGACTGCCGCAACAGCAACACTGGGAGAACTATGATTGAATCTTAAAGGTCATCACCGGTCTCGGTACAACCCTTCCCTAAGGAATTACGAATTTAGATCAAAATCGTAATTCCTTATCTTCAAATCATCGATTTCAGGAGCCAGAGTCCATCTTTTCGTGTATTATCAGGGATGGAAAGAACCAACCACTATTCCAGAATCTTCTTATCATCAGAAGGGATAGATTGTCATTATAAATGCATTATTATTTCTGTGAATCTTTGTTTCCAAATCTTATTCTTAGCTTCTGTGTTTCAAATTTCATTATTAAGGGAAAAAATATAAAAAATTGTTGTTCAAATATAATATGTAGTTTCATTTAATTGATGAATATTTAAACAAAATCTGAGAATTTTTCAGTAAGCCCTGTCTTATATCATTTTTCCTTACAGAATGTTTGAATATTATATAAAGTAGTGGCTAAGCTCAAAGAGAAGTTTATTAAACAAATAAAAAAAAGAACATTCCGGATTTTTCGAAACAATTTTATTTCTTGAAATTAATTCTTCCTTCTTTAAATTCCAGAATTCTACCCTAGATTCCATATCCAATAGTATTAAACTAAAACTTAAGGGTTATTATCCATGATGAAGTGTTCGTGAAGGCAGTTTTTATATTAAATGAATATCAGAGAAAAATTTCATGTCAGTAGGTTCGTTACAAGTCAACTTTCGTCACGTTGATATGGCATGGAATTTTGGAGAAAGGATACTAACACAAGTATATCATGTTAAAAAATTTAAAAAATCACTAGAAAAAACACTCGTGTAATTGTAAAATATTAATGCAATTTAATAAAATAAAGAAAAAAAATAATATATCTAAAAAAATACAGACTTGATAGAAAATAAATGTTGTGTATTTCTTATCGTTTCAAATGATATATTTAAAAATAGAGAGGAAACATTTTAAACAGTTAAATTTTATACATTAATATATGCATACTATATGCAAGTATGCATATTGTAAAATATGTGAGACACCCAATTAAAGAAAAATTATACACTAATACTGAACAGCATATATTAGAATTAATTCCCTTACCTTAAAAATACTTTTGCTATTCCGATATTAGAAATTAGAAATAAGATCTTAATCTGATTTTCTTTATTTCATTTCGAAATTTCGAAGCAGTATTTTTCAGTATTTAAAAGGTTATAAAAACTTAAATTGTATATTTAAAATTCTCTTGGAGTACGTCTGTAATATTTCCGAAAAAAATAACTATAATCGAATAACTCTTGTTTGTTTCTTATTCTATTGTTCCGGAAAGATGTAAACACGAATCTCCCCTTTTGAATAAAAAAACCAGAAAAAATTAAATTAATTTAAAATATAAACCTGATTAAGAGGGATCTCCATTTGCTATTACATTTATTTTATAGTAGAGAGTATAATTAGTAAAAACTATAAAAATGTAGGATTTTAATCGAATTAATTAAATTCACTAATTAATAATTAAATTTGTAGTTCGTAAATTGTATCAAAAATAGTTCAATGAAATTGAAAATCAGTCTGATAACCTTAATTAAACTAAAATCCCATTTTTTTTTATTTCAGTTAATTAAAGAGTGTACTTATTTAGTAAATGGTCATTTTACAGAAATTTTGAGACGCATTTTTATAAAGTTTTATTTATCTTGATTTTATCGTGTTCACAAAGTTGAAATTTTGCATTTTTCTCCCGCTTGCTGTTCTAAAATCTAGCGCATTGATAAAATATAGCATAATGTATATTCTTGGTGATGATATTATATTATAATAATTTCAGATTTAAAATATAAGAATATGAATTAATTCAATTAAATTTTGAATTATTAATGAATTTTTTCATTGAGTAAATAACATAATAAATTTGAGAAAGATGTTTTCCAATACCACATAGTACTAAAAGCAGAATAATTATAAATTAAATTATCAAATTCATAAATTAATATTATTATAAATTAAAAAATAGCTTTATGTAAAAAAGAGATTTTAAAAATCTAATTCTTATTACAATATTAAAAATGTTTTTTTTTCAATGTGCTATTAAATTTATCATTTTTATGTGGAATGAAGTGCCCATTCAAAATAGAATTATGGATTCAAAATTCTTGTGTTTCGTTGGAAAATTATAAAGAATCGCTATTATTTAAAACTCAATTACACAAATCTTCAATCATACAAATGAAATTTGGAGAAAAAGAGATGTTAAAAATAAGAAAATAAAGCTGAATTTGGTGTCTCAATGCTTGTTTTCCTAATGAAAGGAATGTATACCTTAAACATACGCACTCTTTTCAACGTATTTAATTTCAAATAAAATATTATATTAATACTGTATTTCTCAAACTTGATTATTACATGAATGTAAATATTAAACATGTATACGTAATTAAATTTGTGATGTTTTAAAAAAATACAATGGTTTTAAAGATATTTCTTACAGTATATACATCTCATCATGTGATGACATAATGTGGTTATGGTTTTAGATTTTTGAAGCCTGAAAATACATAGGTAGAAAATTGGCGATTTATCACTTTTCAAATATCAGTTTTTCATTTTTAGGGTTATTAGAAAATGGTAAATAAGGTTGCCACGTTTGACGACTTATGTTTAACAAAACGTTACAACGTGGATTTCCGTCATGTACTGTTTCTTCTGTGTGACCATTGAAGGGTTGATTTCTAAAATGGCTTAGAATGAAAGCGAAACAGAGAAAGAGAGGTCATTCAAAACCAAATTTAAACCAGATTTTCGAAAACAAAAATATTTTCTCGAAAAAAAGTTTTTGGGCTCAAAGGATTTTGACAGGATAAAAATACCCCATTGTTTTCTAAACATCGACTCATATGTAATCTCATAATCACGTGATTGTCTAAATTGATTTTTCACGAAAACAAATTCTAGCTTTGAGAGACTCGATTAATTTTGAGATAGTCAAAAAAATTTTATAAATGTAAGAGGATCGCGAATTATGACTGATAGATTTCTGTCGATTCGCATGACAACGTGAAATTTGCAATTGCATATTTCATTTTCTGTTTGCGTTGTCTTCGTTAAACTTAATTTAGTAATTTAAGGACTCTCTTTTCCTTATTTCTAACGACGCAACAATTTTTCATCATTAATAAATTTTTCCGTTCCGTTCTCACTTGTTTTTAAACTAGTAATATAAAGAACAGCTTTTTAGAATCAATTTGTTCTTAGGTTAACAAAGAAAAATTTTATTTTAGTTAAATTTATTAAATAATAACAATTAATATATATACGTCCATAAATATGACAGAATCACAATATTAAGCGGCAAAATAGAAAGCGTATTTCCTGACATTTTTCAATTCTCCTTACAATATATGGTGTTCGAACTCGCAGCGCAATTGGATGCAAATCCAACGCCATACCAACCAGACTATCCTGGTCAAAAAATTTCAATCACTATAAATAATTGATTATAAACTCATAATAGCATTGAACTTTCAACACCAATCGAGAATTCAAAACCATTTGTAGCAACCCAAAATGCGTGATTTTTTTACACCAGTTGGTGTAGAAAAATACTGATTAGAATTTCCCCAATACAGATTAAAAATTTCTAAATTTCTTGATCCTGTATTATTCCACTTCGAAAGTACTTCAAAATGAATCAGAAAATCGATTAATTAACAATGTTTAATTTTAAACCTATCAAATGCTATGAAAATAAACAGAATCATCTGAAATAATCGACCGAAAACATGTTAAACCTAACGGGGGGGCAACAAACTGAATTCGTTACTTATTTGTCGGGGGGAAGTGAAGATTTTTGTCGTAAAAGTTAATTTTTAATTAATCAATAAAAATTAATGAAATAATATTTGAAAAAACTGTATTAACATCGAATGTCATCCACTGCAAGTTTTTAAAAAAATTTACTTGAACTTGATTGAATGAATAAAATGAATAAAAAGTATTTTATTAACGATTGAAAATTTGAACAGGATATATATATATATATATATATATATATATATATATATATATATATAGAGAGAGAGAGAGAGAGAGAGAGAGAGAGAGAGTGTAAACTAATAATATTAATTGAAAAAAGAGGATTTCTATTGTATTAGATTCTTATAAGCATCTGCAGGTCTTTCCAAAACTCTTATATGAAATTAAGTTATCCTATAAGTTTCTAATTAGCATCATCGTCTGCTTATTGAATTATTCCAAGTATATTTCTCGCCACCCAGACTGCTTTTAATAGCAATACCTAGAAGATTCACTACCCTTTGGGCTACACATTCTGTTTCCGCATCAACAACTTATCTGGTTCAGCTGGAAATTGAGGGCTGGTCATTTAGATAATATGTTGCAGTTAAATCTCGATAATGTAATGTATCCAGGGGTATTCGCTTGAAAGATGTTATTTAAGAAACTGTGAGAGTTTCTTTATATTGCCGCTCTGTGAGCATTTTTAAATACACTTAAGAAATGCAATACTATTTGTATCTTTTTATGAAAAAGTTAACAGAGCATTTGAAAATATTATAATCACTCTATTATAAGAAAATCATAATTTAATAAGAAAAATTTTATCCCGAAATCATTTTTATAAAATGTGTATCAAAAATCATTTTTCTTAATTCCTTGGCTTTTTTTTGTAATATTTAAGACATATATAATTATATTGATTGTGTTAATATATCAGTGAAATAGTTATGTTTGAATACAGAAAGATATTAGAACAATTATCCCCCTATAAACTTTAAAAATATATATTTAGGTACATGAAGGTAGCAGAACGTAAAAAATATAAAAGTCGGTAGAATTTTATTTTTATGTGTATTTTTCATTATATTATATTATATTAAGTGATGTAGTAAAATAATTAGAGAAAAATGATAATTTAAATGTAATTGTATTTTAGGTATCATTCTACAAGGATATATAAGTTCTTATGCATTATATAGTACAATACATTATATATACTTGTGCATTATATATACTTGTGCATTATATATACTTGTGCATTATATATACTTATACATTATATAATACAATATAATAAGTGTCATCAAAAGTATTACTTAAATTTGTTATTTTTCGTACTAATGCTTTTTTATTGAAATATTTCATGTTATTTCATTTTAATCACAATCATTTTTGCCGCTTCAAAACTCATGAAGTTTAAGAATTAATAGGACTTAAGTTATATTATCATTTAATCATTTTGTAACTATTGTGCTTCAGGCCTTCAGTTTTTTTAACTGTAATAATATTTGCTAGAAAATTTGGTTTTATAATCTCACTTGGAGTTACTTTTATATAATAAAAGATAAAGTGAATATTCCCTGTATGAAGCTGCGCATTGTATTCTAATGTGGCGATTGTGGCACGAGTCTGATTTATACTAAGAAATTTCAAAAAATACCTGACATTCCTCCCTAGCAGAATATAAGATTGAATTTATCCCATTATTCTACTGATTAAAAATACACCTGATGACGAGTTTTAAAATTTGATAACTTCAGGGTGTCGTCCTCGTTATCTAATAAAAGTTCTAATTTACGAGGTTCACAATAAAAAAGGTCATTTTGTATATTCAAAACAAGCATTAACGTTATTTTAATTGAATCTACCATATAGCAAAATTAAAGTAATTTTAAATATTTTAACAAAACAAAAAGATTTTTTTTATTTCTACAAAGCATTCATTTGTTTTCTCTTATTTAAAAGCAATATAACCAAGTCCTTTTCAATACAAAAATGTAAACAGGATTTATCAAATACAATGTTAGACTTTTTAAAGAAAATCGTTACATCATTTAACATATAAAAAATATATAATTCATTTATTAAATATTATTGAATGGTTAATTAAAAGAGAAAACTGTCGATCCGTTAATGAAATAGAAAAAAGAAGATTCTTCACTTTAGTGGTCATTCTTAATGAAAAACAACGATTTTCAATCCTATTGATGATTTTAAAAAATCAGTATTGATAATTCTCTTTGCATCATTAAACATTTAAAAAATTATTAAGTTAAAATTAATTGGTATTGATTAATTAATTGAGAAAACTGCTGATTCTTTTCTGAAATAATAGAGAAATCGTTCGTAGCAAAACGTGTATTATTTAGACATATATTTTCTTTCTGACGCTAATTTACATTGATTAAAATTATTGATAGCAACTGAAAACCTTTTAAATTATAGTTAATTGTTTATTTTAAATTTAGCATGCAGTGCTCTATATAATCAATTCTTCGATTTACTAATGATCTTTCCCTTCGTTATCTAATTTGTGTTCATTATCATTAGAGAGAAACGATAAGTGCATTATAAAAAGCGTCAGTATTTGCTCCGAAGCGATAAGTTAATTCAATTACAGAAGGTTTTTACGGGAAATAAATGATGGGTTCGAATTGCGGTGGCAATGCAGCATCAACAATCTTAATTGATGTAAAGAGGCTCTGCAGGTTGCTTTAGAGATTAATCATTCTTATTTCTTTTCTACTTAAGTGGAAATTTCAGGTTGATGTATAATTATGGAAATTATAAAATGAAAATATCACTTTGTGATATTTTTGGATGAAATCGAAATATCAGAGAAAGAGAGGCAAATGTGATTTACCTGTGCTTCCTCGCTACTTTTTTGTGTGCCAACTTTTGGTTTTTTTATCAATATAAAATATTTTAACAGAAAAAAAATTGACCTATGAATAAAAGTACTGATAACACAGGCCAATTTCATATTTTGATGCAAGGAATTTTATGTGTTTTCAATACACTCTAAAAAAAGATGACTTTTTTATTTAATTTCATAAGCCATTTTAATAATAAATTTATTTATAAAATTTAAAGGTCAGGTTTTTGAGTTAATACACTAGACTAAACTTAAAGTGAATATGCTAAATTAAAATTATTTACAGATTAAAAAATTAATTTAGGGAAAACCAAATAAAAAAATATTTATTTTTAAAAAAAGGCGTATGGCTATTTCAACCCATTCCTAAATCTTTTTTAGTTGTATACTCTTAAATAAAATTTAATAATATCAAAAAAAATTATGGGGCACAGTATCTTTGAAGATTTCGAAATAATTTCTTTTTAGAAAATCCATCCAACTGCCTTCCTATTCATCCTCTATTTTTTATTATCATTGTGAAATCGTTCAAATTTCCTCTTCTGGTATTCCCAAGATTTTCAGGTAAGCAGTCCTAATAATGTCATTGTGAAATCTTTCACATTTCCTCTGCTGGTATCCCCAAGATATTCAGGTAAGCAGTCTTAATAATGTCAATG